>WSYH01010783.1:0-22356 GCA_036426205.1 Ascaphus truei | reverse complement strand
AAAATATGAAATAAATTTGTAATTGCCTTGAGAGTAGAGAGAGGATGAAGGAGGAGAGGAATGAGAGCGAGAGAGAGATGGAGAGTTGAGAGGAAAAAAAAAAAAAAAGAGCCTAGGCATGCAGAGAGACATCTGTGTATCACTGGCTGTGTATCATGCTGTGTATCATGCTGTATCTTGCTGAATAAGACCAACGAAATGAGATACTGCTGTGTGGAGTTCACTGTCTTTGGTGAATGAGGATTGTCAGTGGGGGTCCCACCTCTGAAGATCCAGAGGATCCCTACTGGCTGGAGGTGATGCTACACAACCCGAGATGACCCAAGCAAGGTAACCTGTCTCAACCCCTGTCCCTGTCCTGGCTCTCCCCACAACACCGCGAGCCTCAGCCCTCCTGTTTTCCAGCAGGACACAGCCCAAAACCCTAGCGTAACCTGGGAAGGATTGTTAACCCCCAATATCACATAGGGGGGGAAGGGGTTTACAGTTGGAGGCGCTGCTGAGATGACTGCTCCCCGGACAGGACAGGTTTTCCAACGGACAGGTTTTAGAGGCAGTTGAACCACACAGCAGTGTCACAGACTTTGCAGAGAGGGGATCCCTTCCTGAGCTTCCCCAGGATGGGGGTCACCCTGAAATGACATATTTCTATGTGGGGCAACTCCTTGGTGGCTATGTGCCAGGGAGCGTGGTGACCCACATATAGTCGCTAGCCGGTGGGGCGGACTCCCTGGAAGGGTCATGGCCAGGGAGCGTGGATACCCACATACGCGCCCTCCTGGCGTAAAAGGTTTGGGGCAACTCCCTGAGGGGGCTATGGCTCAGGGAGCGTGGTACCCTGCCTATCCTGAGTAACCCGGAAAAGGATAGGGAATATCGGGTCCCTGGCACTGCTGTTAGGGCGACCCCCTGGGGGGCTATGGACCTGGGGGGTGTGGATACCTTTCTGTAACCGCCAACGTTGTGACGGCGAGATGGGGACAGGGCCTCTGCGGTGAGATCAGAGACCCCTGTGCACCCTGGCAATAACAGGACTATTGCTGTAATGGTTCGGGAGGCGCCCCATGAAGCTACCCCAGGGCACGTGGTACTCTGCAAGAAAAGGAAAATTGTGCTTTACTTTGCGTGGCCCCTTATGGAAGAAAGTGGGTCACGCCTGTCTCACAAGTCCTCACGGATGCGGTTTTACTCTCAAGGAGACCGCGTGGTGATGGACTTTGTGCATTTAAGATGGTGGCTCCAGATCACTGGGGCCGCATGGACTCTTATCTACCTCAAAATGGTGCTTCCCGCCTTACCAGGGAAGCCATGTGCTTTTGTGCAAAGCTATCTTCACTTGCAAGCTTTTCGGACCTACAGTTTGCAGAAACAGCGGGAACCACTGAAATCCTCCCCCTTTGCTTGCTCTGGATTGGACTATATCTGTTTACCAGGGGGACATGAGTGTGCCTTAAGGAGCCCACAGGAGTGAGGACCGATACACGTGTACTCTCAGAACAGCAGTTGTGCCTTTACTCGTTGTCTGCTGCCTACACCTATGGAGAATCAAGGACAGATCCATGATTGTTGACCGAGGAGTCCTAGTCTTAGGGACTCCCCTGAGAACCAACTGCTCGGGATCTGCCCGTTATGTACTGCCCAGGCGGCTCCCTTCATCTGCTGGGAAGTTGCTCCGCTTGTGGTGTACCTTATCTGCGGCTAGGACAGATGGCCAAGCTGAACCAGACCTGCAATGACACTGGGAACTGCGCACCTTATACACCCTGGTGCGTAAGTTGTCCCAGTTGGCTGAAGCATCTGCTGACGACGCTGCACACCATTACATCGCAATGGTCTATGAACTCTTTTATCCAGATCTACAAGTTGTGTCGACTTAACCCTCATCCAGGTCCAGCATGGACCTCCCCATCGTCCAGCATGGTGACCGGAAGGAAGGATCCCTGCTTAGACCCACTGCCTGGGTACAAGCCTTCAAACGAGTACCTGATCCTCCTCCAGCTCCGGAGCCGTCTGCGCCTGTGCCAGCGGCGCTGAGTGGTCTGCCGGCCGAGACATGCGGTACCGCATACAGCTCACCCGCCCTACGGTTAGGTGCGTTCTACTGCCGCTCCGGAAATCCACTCCAACAGGGAGGAACCCTCCGTCGAGCCTGCTGTTCCAGACACCCCAGAGGTATCGGCTGATACTTCCCATGTACCCGATGTTGCTGTGACCAGACTTGCTGCTGCCGATGGTGGTGAGTCACTTGTTCTATCTTCAGATCCCCGCTGGGATCAAGCCCAGAAAGCTGCGGAGCTCTACCTGTGGCGTCAGCAGGGGATGTGCGAGGCCCGTACTCGAGCTCTCTCCTACATGCGAGCTGCGGAACGCCACTATGACGAGATGCTGTTGCAGAGTCCACTGATGGGAGAAGTGCTGGCCGGCACCACCCCTGATGACTGCATCCACTCTGCTACCATTGCTGCTCCACCACCGGGATATTAGAAGGCCGCCGAGTCACCCGGCCCGGTGAGCTCAAGAGATATCCAGGCCGCTCCAGTGAGTGCTACCATTCCGAATAATCCTTTCCTCCTGACATGCAGGGAGCGGAAGGAAGCCCGAGACGCTCGCCAGGCCCAGAGCTGCTGAGTCCCGCTACTTTAAGACCAAAGGGAGGGGCAAATTGAACTTGACCCAGGACTGTGCCATTGCTCCTCCCGGGGAGAGTTCCCTGAAAGAGCTCCCTCGAACTTTGGTGAGCCCCCTTGTCACCCGGCTGCCCAGTCCCTGAGTCATCTGCCCCTTCTGCCCTGCCTTCCCCGTCAGTCACCAATCCCAAGATACGACCCTGACCCCCAGGACTTTAACACCAGTGAGTCCCTGGCTCCAATGAACACTATGATATTTGTCCAATATGCCTGTGCCACTTTTGAGGGTGCTGTTCAGTGGGGGGATTGTGATGATGAGGGATGTGCTATAGCAAATTCTGAAAATATGCTGTCTCTTGTTTGAGAGGAGGCAGAGGAACCCCTATGTGGGATGGTCCTCTGTTCTGGGTACTACCGCTGCACCGCCACTGATAGGAGCCTATAAAGTTTAGCCTGCAGCGCAGTAATAGTGCACAGTTCAGAAGAATGGGATATGAGTTTCCATATCTTCCTGAGAAATGATGAGACTGTAGAAAACTCACCGCCTAGAGTGGTGAAAGAGCCATAATTGCCCACCTTGGGACCTATGCAAGAGATCCCGCTTATGTGGATCTGGATAAGCTCCACAACTTCTAAATTATGGATGATAGGCCGAGATATCTACGATATCTACCTAGACAGGGGTGGAAATATAATCAGAATATGGTAAACGCGTGCTATTCTGTGAAGTACCTGATGACAATGGTAAACTGGTCAGGAAGTCTGACCCCGCTCATTATTATTAATGCAATTCTCTATTAATGCATTTTCTCTTACTACAGAGGTAGTAATTTCTTGTTCATTCACTGTGTGTCATGTTGTTATCATGTTGTATCATGTATCTGTGATATCATGGTTTATGCCGGTCCTGTTAGTTGAAATGTACAGGGATGCATTTCAGCTCATGTTGAATTACAAGTGTTTGCACAGCAAGGTAGGTTATATGTGCTGTACAGTAGTCCCAAGCCGGGATGGTTGGGGTTTTACCAGAGGAGAATGTAACATGGCCTCCCGGCAGTTACTCTTGTTCTGGCTTTTCCTCTGTCAGTCCTGTTAGAACAGGCAGTGGAAAGGTTAATTCCTTCAAATAGCCTTGTTTGTTATTCGCTTTGAATATGTAGCCATAGTCAAGGGCGGGCTTTGCAACGTCGGTTTGTCATCAAAGGGTGGATATTGTTGGAACACCCCCTGCTGTGTGTGGGCCAATCTGTATCCGGCTTTTTTGTAATGATTCAAAGTTGAGACACTCCCCTGAGATGTCCAAATTGAGACACACCTCCTAAATTAAGCTATCAGTTAGTGAGATGAGTCAGTTAGAGTCATTTATTGAGTAGAACTGATAGAGAAGTATATAGAAGAGTTCTCTCCCTCCTACCCCACCTGGGCAGGGAGGGAGGGGAATTATGCTGCTACTGTATGAGCAGGATGAGAGAGAGAGAGAGAGAGAGAGAGAGAGAGAGAGAGAGAGAGAGAGAGAGCGCTGAGCAGGGCCAAAGCATGCAGAGAGACAATGCTATGTATCATGCTGTGTATCATGCTGTGTATCATGCTGTATGCTGCTCTGCTGAATAAAGACCAACAGAAAAGAGATATTGCTATGTAGAGTCACTGTCTTTGGTGAATGAGGAGTGTCAGTGGGGGTCCCTCCTCTGAAGATCCCAGAGGATCCCTACTGGCTGGAGGCGCTGCTACAACCGATAGATGACCCAAGCAAGGTAACCTGTCTCAGCCCCTGTCCCTGTCCTACTCTCCACACATCCCCACACACGCGAGCCTCAGCCTCCTGTTTGCCAGCAGACACAGCACCAGACCCTGACGTTAACCTGGAAGGAGTTTACCCCCCCCCCCAATATCTTGTAGGGGGGGAAAGGGAGTTACATAAAATATATAATATATATATCTATATTTATATATATATAATATAATATATATATATTTTAAACAAATTAAAATGCAATGAGGCCTGTTTCTGCTTTTAAGCCACGCATGTGCATTTTGGCTGGACGTTTCCCAGATATGAGCTTTTAGCTGTCAAACAGTTTGAGGTCTGCTGTGACACCCTAACTTGAACCTTACATGATCTTCCCTTACGTAACCTTTAATTATATAGTTTCAAAAGAGTCAGCATAAAACAACCAAAAATTACTTTACATAACAATATTTTATAATGCAGCATCATAAAAACTGACAAATCTAATTATACCATGTAACCCAGGCTGTGTTTAAAAAGCTGTGAAATATGGCAGGCATAAGCTTATAGTGTCCTATTAAAATGGACATGAGTAGAACAGGCCTGCACAACATACGGCCCGCGCGCGATGACTCTCGACAGGCGCCAGTTAATAAATAAATGTAAAAAAAAAAAGTTTAAAAAATGCGGCGATCATCCCCCCCCTCCCTCCCTCTCAGCCCCCGGGTTTTGCGGTGCATGGGCAACACACATGAGAGAGGATGCGGCAGCCGTGAGTATTTTTTTTTTTCAATAGCAGGATGCCGGGGGCTGGGCTTAGTACCGGGGAGAGGATTGCTGATCTAAGAGGT
Organism: Ascaphus truei; assembly: GCA_036426205.1. Classification (NCBI taxonomy): domain Eukaryota; kingdom Metazoa; phylum Chordata; class Amphibia; order Anura; family Ascaphidae; genus Ascaphus; species Ascaphus truei. Next base: position 17,149 of record WSYH01010783.1, on the reverse strand, counting down.
GTGTGTGAGTGTGGGGGGGGGGGGGAGGGGCTGCTGACATGTGAGTGGGGGGCTGCTGACATTGTGAGGGGGGGGTCTGCTGACATGTGAGGGGGGCTGCGGACATTGAGGGGGGGCTGCTGACAGTGAGGATTGGTTGGTGGCTGCTGACATGTATGGGGGGGCTGCTGACATGTGAGGTGCAGGGGGGGTAGTGTGTGAGGTGCAGGGGGGGGAGAGAGTGGTGTGAGTTGCAGGAGGTGTATGTGAGTTGCAGGGGGGAGAGAGTGTCATATTGAGGGGAGGGGTAAGATTCAGATTGAGAGTAGGGGAGAGTTGTCATATTGAGGGGAGGGAGAGTGTGTCATATTGAAGGGAGGGAGAGTGGTTCATATTGAGGGGGGGTGAGTGTCATATTGAGTGGAGGGGAAAAGGGTGTCATATTGAGGTAGGGGGATAGAGTGTCATATTGAGAGGAGGGGAGAGAGTGTCATATTGAGGGGGGGGAGAGTGTGTCATATTGAGGGAGGGGGATAGATATCATATTGAGGGAGGGGGAAAGAGTGTCATATTGAGGGAGGGGAAGAGTTCATATTGAGAGGAGGGGGAGAGAGTGTCATATTAAAGGAGGGGGGAGAGTGTGTCATATTGAGGGAGGGGGAGAGAGGTGTCATATTGAGGGGAGGGGTAGAGTTGTCAATTGAGGGAGGGAGAAGATTGTCATATTGAGGGGGAGGGGGAGAAGTGTCATATTGAGGAGAGGGAAAGAGTGTCATATTGAGAGTAGGGGAAAGGTGTCATATTGAGAGAGGGGGAGAAGTGTCATATTGAGGGGAGGGGAAGTGTGTCATATTGAGGGGGAGAGAGTGTCATTGAAAGGGAGGGGAGAGAGTTGTCCATATTGAGGGGAGAGGAAAGAGTGTCATTTAGGGGAGGGGGAGAGCGTCATTTGAGGGGAGGGATAAGAGTGTCATATTGAGGGGGGGATAGAGAGTGTCATATTGAGGGGGAGGGGGAGAGAGTGTGTCATATTGAGGGAGGGGGAAAGTGTCATATTGAGGGAGGGGAGAGTGTCACATTGATTGAGTGGGAGATATAGAATGATATGATTGGAGAGTGTATTTGAGGGATGGGGAATAAAGAGTGTCATATTGGAGAGGAGGAGAGGCGTGTCATTTATTGAGGGGAGGGGAAAGTGTCATATTGGGGAGGGAGGAGAGTGTCACATTGAGGGGATTGGAGAGAGTGTCATATTGAGGGGACGGGGATGAGTGTCAAATTGAGAGGAGGAGAGTTTGTCATTTAGGGGAGGGGAGAGTGTCATATTGAGGGAAGAGAGCATGGGGATGCTGACTTGTGGGGGGGGATGCTGACATGGGATGCTGACTTGGGGGGGGGGCTGCTGACATGGAATGGGCTGGGGGATGTTGAGGGGTATTGTTTGTTTGATGTGGAGGGGGGTATTGTGTGTTTATGTGGAGGGGGGTATCGTGTGGGTGAGGGGGGAGAGATGGGGTATGAGAGATAGATGGGGAGTATCGTAGGTTGATAGTGAGGGGTTCTGGGAGATATGAGGATGATGAGGATGAAGGGTGCTGAAGAGAGATGAATGATGATGATGATGATGATTTAACCCTGTCGGCCCAAATTTTTTTTCCAAGGAGCAGTTTGGCCCTTCTCACTTTACGAGTTGGGCAGGTCTGAAGTAAAGGTGACACTGTGTGTCCTCATTTCCCAGATCCTACTGCCGGGAAGCATTGTTGCTAAATGATAATGGGAAAAGGCAGGGTTCCAGACCTGTCTGAGACATGGGAATGTGCCTCACAAGTGATATTTTTATTTGCTATACCATGTATCCCCATAATGATGACACATCAGATCTACTATATTCTATCTGTTCCTCTATGGCTGGGATTTACTAAGCATCTTATAGGTGTATCGGAGTTTGATCTTGCATTAACTGCCATTGACTTGAATGGCAGTTCAGATGATCAAGCCATGGTCCACTAATCATGCTTAGTAACCTCCCCCATAGTCTACAAAGGCGAGACTGCTGTGATTGGGACTTTCCCTGTTCTATAAAGGCACTGACCACTAGATGGGCCAAATATGTTCCGGTACTGTATAGGCTTGGGCACAAAATCTAATTGTCTGATTTTCACAAAATGTTGGCAGATTATTAGTACCTCTACTGACCCAAATTGAGATTTGTCCCATTTTGTCAATTAAACGTTTTGAGCGTCTGAAAAACACTTTTCCTCAAATGAAATTGCAACGCAGCCCATAAGTTATCTGTTACTCCACAGAACATACTATTAATGGGCAATGATTCAACAGCCTGTGCAAATATATATTAAAAAACTTTCAAAAACATTTCAAATACCTGTGCCATTTCCTCTTTTCAACTGCTTGTTGATATATTCATATTGAGCACAATAGCGCTAATATTCTAATGAGTCTTCCACTTGAAAGCTCTCACATAGCTTTTGCAAATTCTAGACAGATTTTTTTTTTACGAACATTTCCTGGTAACTTCATCAAGAAAGAGATCAAGTCGTCTGACAGATGACTCCCCTTATAGGCATTTGAACAGTTTGCCTGAAACATGCACAACAGGGTGTCCTTTCCAACAGTGGGGAATCTTGTGTAGAAATGGAATCATTCCAAGGAGTGCATTGGTGACAGTTTAAGCATATACTGTATACTTTGTGGATCTTCATACACTTTGGTGTTTTGGGTTAACATAAATAACATTATACAGTAGGCATTTAATATAATGTCATTATTTACTTCAGAGATATGGTGCTGAGTCTGATACAGTAGGTCAGGTGTATGCTGATTAGTCAAAGATGTTGTAAAGACATCTAAGCATCTACTAGTGAGTGATATGAACTCAGATCTTGGGGGAGTATCTAAGAATGTTTTTTTTTGTGTTTTTTATCAGGTTTTTACTGGCTGATACACCGAAACTTGGCCTATAGACATGACTGATAGTGTGGGGACACCTCACCCTGTACTGTTACACACACAAACCTAATGAGCCAAAATCCGTTAGGGTGAAGAGGAGGAGAGTGAGGGGGGGGGAGGGATTTAAAAAATGATAAATGGGGAGAGGAGGGGGTGGGGGGGAGTAAAGAGAAGATTAATCTTAATCGACATGATTCTGCCGATCCAGGTTTATGCAATATTTGCCCCTCCTCCAAGTCCTTCAACAGCTTTTTAATCAGTTTTGGTAGTTTAAAAGTATGAATTGGACATAATTTTTAGGGATATTAATGCCCAGATGGGGAGAGACTGAGAGTCCCATGCTAAATCAAAGATGTAGCTTTATTAATTTGTACATATTTTTAGGGAGGTTTGACATTGAGGGCTTCAGATTTGAGGGGTTTTTTTTAAACCCTGAATAGCACTATAATTGTTCCAGTGACTTGAACAGGTTGGAGAGGCATGTCATTGGTTTGGACGATGTTAACAGACCGGACAATCGACCAGCATTCGTAATCTTTGCATGAGGGAGAAGGATAAGCCCTTGAACTCCTTTTAGGGAACTGCCACGAACCCTGTGATGAAGGTTATGAACGAGAAACTTCCCAATCTAATGATCAACGCTTCTGGGTAGGGATAAGGAAGCATATTGGGATATTTTAGCGTGGCTATGTGGGTATAGCCACATGCCTGCGTACATTGCAATCGACTTGACGGGTAGGATAACCACTGTCTGTTAATACAGGGTGCCATTCGTGTCTAAATAGCTTTGTCAGGGAAACCTTGTGGTGTGGCGAGCTGAACTCGGATTGAGCGTTTCATCATCTGGTCATAGTCCTTAAAAATCAAGCCTTATTGTTTTCGGGTCTGTTCCTGAAGGTACTGAATCCTGCCTGTGGACCTTTAAAATCCCCTACCCCGAGGTGACAGCGGAAAGGCGGGAAACTGGCCATGGAGGGCACCGACAAATGCAAGGGTCGGGCAAATCAGCACCGGGGTTGGGGAACAATAGAGAAAGCAAGCCGGAGTGGGTCGCTGCGTGGCAACGCTCCATTGTGCATTATGTCACCCCGTTGTTAGACTCACTTTCGCGGTTGCCCTCACATCCTGAAGCTGAACCATAGATAAGGTGTTTCTGTTGTGTAGGTCACACTCCAATAGGAGCTAGGTCTGTTTGTTGGTTCCTTTAACCCTGTTTTGGGCTGATCACAGCTATTTTGTGACCAAAGTTGTGTACACGACCTGGGAGTCACGCAGCCCTCGACATGCGTGTTCCCCACTACCTCGGGCATGTCCATCAGGCGTTCTCTCGCCCGCTCGCAGCGATCCTGACCTCCAGGACGGTCGATCGCCATCGCCTACATGCTGCACTGCCACGCCAGCGCTCTCCTAGTGTCGGCCTGGCGTGTGCCCGGTCACGCACCGCCGCAGTACGGCCACACGGGGGCGCGCCCACATGGAGGAGCGCCAGCCTCTCAAAGGCATATCTTCCCTCATAATTCTTCAATCAAAGTACCGTTCGTATAGTCCCTCCTCCAGGAGTTCCTTGGACCTATCCTTGCCTCAGTCTGGCCCATTCACACACCCCCCACCGGCTACTCTCGGCCATGTGGACCCTCTTGCCTATATATACCTGTAGCTTCATTAACTCGTCGGCTGAGCATAGAACCAGTTGTTCTCATCACTCCTGCCCTCCCCTAGTCTGTCTTGTCCCTGTCTTGTTTGCATCCCTTGTCTTCCTCGGTCACGAACCGGCTTCCTCTATGAAGCTCCCGCCCGCCATCCACCCACTTGGGCATACGGCTGATACGACTCTTCTCGACACCTCGACCACGAACCCACCGGCAAACCTAAACGATTACAGTCCGCGCTAACCCGGACGGGGCGAACAGACCCGCGTCATACCGAACCGCTGCCGCCCGAACTCGGCCGGACTTCCCCCAACACTCTACACTCAGAAACGCGCCATCGTGGCTGTGGGTGCTTTAGTCCTTGCCACCTCATCAGCGGTCCCGCCGTTGTGTTACTCGTCCTGACAAGTTGCAGCTAATAAAAGCCTATTTGATTGTTTTTTAAGGCCCTCTCGTGTTCTGAAACCTCTGTAACATCTCCTACAGTCATGATGATGAATGAATGAGTGGCTCAGTAATTTTTGGAGACGATTGGCTAACATTTTTGAGAAATGTTTATGGTGGTGTTTATGAGGGCAGATTAAATGGTCGTGGGGTCCTTGCTCTTTTTTAGAATGAGAACTATGTATATGGCCAGGAACCAATCCATACTACTTCTAGAAGTTTTTAAACATCATGGCTAGGTGGGGGGGTAAGGAGCTTTGAGATAACTTTTTTGTAATCCAAATTGGTATAGTCATCAGGGCCCGGAGCTTTCATGATTTTGATTCTCTAATGACAAAGGCTATCCTCCTTTGGGATATTGGTTGATTCAGGTGTTGGAGTTTATCAGGCTTTGTGTTTATGGAGACCCACACTTGTCCTAAGCCTAGAAATCTTCCCCTACATCATCAATGGAGTCCCATTAGTGTTGGGAAAAAATCTTGCAATCAAGTTTATAATTTGAGGGGATTGTGCGTCAATTCCCTGTTCCTATACGGATCAGGGATATGAGTGCCTTTAATATTGCTACGAAACTAGTTGGAATATACTTTTATTGATCTACTAGTCCCTTAGTATTCTATCACTTTTCTTAAGTGAAGCTGGCGTGGAGGCAGAGTGACCTGATCGGTGAGACTTCGTCCCTCTTCCAGTACTACTCATAACGGAGCTTTGGACTTATCTACCTGGATATACGTGGAAGCCTAAAGCGAAACTTCCACTTCTAAAGAGCCCAGCATATGAAACCACAGCTGATATCACTGCAGATTCCTGACATTGGGTATCCGCCTGCAGCCTTCTCCTGTGTCCTGATACCTGAGTGGTAAACAACTGTCATAGTACAGTTACATGCCTGTTTACCTTTATCGATTACGCAGAAGATTGAATACTGTTAATTATAAATTGTTCATTCTACTTCACCCATGAGCGTTGTGCGCTGTTTTGTGTTTGTTCTTACTGCCGAGTAGGGCAAGCAGGCTGCCAGTGGCGGGGGGAGGCGACATCAGACTGGTCCTGACCACATCATGAGACAGACCTGGTGCCCTCCTCCGGTTTGTACTTAAGGCAGTGCACCTCAAATTCAGTAAGTGCCTCTACCACACTTGAGGGGGCAATGTCAACCAGACCAAGAGCCTGACTAATTGGCCTTCTCTGGTCTTCTTCCTCCGGGGGAGAGTGAGTGTGGCCATACCTCTGCCTCTGATAGAGGGGCAGGGAAAGAGCGGTACTGCAGCGGGTCCTTGGCTTGTAGTGAAGGTTCAGGGACCATCCTTCAGTGGTAGCTGAGAGACTACTACATCGGGCAAAACCCTGTAGTGACTGTGCTGTACAGTGAGGACAATAACCGTTCCTGTTATACCTCCTGCCTGGTGGTGACCTTAATGGGGGGAGAGGTAATCATTCTACCATGGGAATCACCTTCAGTTCCCTGGAAGCCTATGGCAGATGAGGCACTGCACTGCTAAAGAATAGTAGGGTATGAACCCAGAAGGTAGTCCTGTGTCTCCACTACCATGGCGGACAACACAGCCCTCTTTTACCAGCAGGTATCATGCCCACACGATCCAGTAATGGCCAAATCAATCCCTGGGTGGGGGAAACACTGATTACATAAGGTAAAAAGAAGGCCTTTTGAGGTCTACACCATAAGATGGCAAAGTGCTATTCCACATATCGACCTTCCTGACTCTGGCTAATCTCTTATTTTTGTTAATCAGTACAATACGAAGACTTGGACCAAAACAAACCAACAGATTATATGTATATATTACAGAATGTAAATTAAGCCGTTTTGTTATTTTTATTTTGCTTGGTTTACGTGTTACAGAAAATAATATAAATTAACCTTAAATAAGAAGCAACGGAATTTCCGGTCATGCGCACAGACAGTGAGGCACGATCCCGAACTAGATCCGTTGGCTCCTGAGGAGAAACCAAAGAATCTGCCAAAAATGGAAATTACCTAAACAAAAAACCCTACCACCAAAAGAGGTGTAACTGACTCTAATATATGGAGAAATATCTATCTAACCAAGAAGAGAATGACCTCCAAATCCCAAACGAAGACAAAAGGGACAGAAGAAGAGAATCATAAAAGCCGAAGCAGCCCGAGGGTCAGGGATGACACAAGTGGCTAAGTACGACCAGGGGACCACTCCAGATCCCCAGAGTCTTCACCTAAACATAGATACCACAAAATGGCCAACTGTTGCAAAAGAACTTTTACCTAATGGAGCAAACTCACTAGAATGTAACAAGCCATTAAAGATTCCCAAAAAGCGACCTCGCACTCACAACGCGGCAAGTGGAGGAGTGGAAAAACAGGGGAGTGCTACGGAGATACCCTGATATCCCTGACAAAAAACTGGAACGAACTACAGAAAACAATAAAAACACTGGAAGTAAAAAATGGACTGACTCGAGAATCGTCCAGGAGTAAACAACCTACCGGATCAATGGAGTCCTGAGTCACTCAAACAAAGTGAGTCTCTGCCCTTCTGGAAAAAATGGCTGACGGACAAGCTCAAGATCACAAAGCAAAAGCACACAAGCCTTAAAGTCGAGCGGGTGCACAGGAAGTGGGCCACATAAGGGAGGGCCAAAACAAACCGAAACGAGACCCAATTAATAGCCAGAGTTCCTAAACTACAACGACAAAGTAAAGTATCATCAGAGCTTTCATGAGCGATCTACAAAACTAGAATATGAAGGACAGAGGCTAATGATATTCCAAGACTTTTCGCGCCTTAGTCTCCCGAAGAGCAAGGGATGTTCGGGAGAGTGGTGTACCACTCTATACAACTCAAAAAGGAAAATTTGCCCTTACTTACCCGGCCACTTAAAGATCTTTATGAGACTGGTTTGTGAAATTCTTACTTCCCATAGGGCTGAGTTTTGTGGGGGTGTCCAAAAGCGAAGATCAGAACGATCAGGTCGTGGCCCGAGTGTTGAAATGCACAGCATCCTCACCATCGCCATGTTCGACCTTCCCTCCTCACTGTACCTTTCCTTCCCCCATCTAACCCACGCCATGGCCCCAGCTTACCCCCCGCTCACCACAAGAGCACTCCCCACACCCCACCAGCTAACACCAGCCCGGTAGTACGTTACTCCATTAGAGCACGGCGATGAGCTGCTGCTGAAGCTCGAGAGCCTCATTGGACTTTCCTATGGAGGTGGCGTAGAGGGATTCCTGGCCCCAGTGAAAGGCTACCCTCACCGTACCCGAGATGCTCCCGGCCCCGTGAAGAGGGGGCGAACTGGCCGATACTCCGACGCGGACGAGGCCGGTCCCCATATATATATATATATATATATATATATATATATATATTTTAAACAAATTAAAATGCAATGAGGCCTGTTCTGCTGTTTAAGCCACGCATGTGCATTTTTGGCTGGGAACGTTTCCCAGATATGAGCTTTTAGCTGTACAAACAGTTTGTAGGTCTGCTGTGACTACCCTTACTTGAACCGTTAAAGTACTTCCCTTACGTAAACCTTTAATATATAGTATTTCAAAAGAGTCAAGCATAAAACACCAAAAAATTACTTTACATAACAATATTTTATTGCAGCATCATAAAAACTGAACAAATCTAAATTATACCATGTAACCCAGGCTGTGTTTAAAAAGCTGTGAAATATGGCAGGCATAAGCTTATAGTGGTCCATATTAAAATGGACATGAAGTAGAACAGGCCTGCACAACATACGGCCCGCGCGCGATGACTCCGGACAGGCGCCAGTTAATTAAATAAATGTAAAAAAAAAAAAGTTTAAAAAAATGGCGGCGATTCATCCCCCCCCTCCCTCCCTCTCAGCCCCCGGGTTTTGCGGTGCATGGGGGCAACAGCAGCATGAGGAGGATGCGGCAGCCGTGAGTATTTTTTTTTTCAATAGCAGGATGCCGGGGGGCTGGCTCGTACCGACGGGGAATGGATTGGCTGATCTCAAGGGTGTGTGTGAGTGGGGGGGGGGGGGGAGGGGCTGCTGACATGTGAGTGGGGGGTGCTGCTGACATTAGGGGGGGGTCTGCTGACATGTGAAGGGGGGGGCTGCGGACATGTAGGGGGGGACTGTCTGACACTGTTTAGGAGGGGGGGCTGCCTGACTGTAATGGGGGGGCGCTTGACATGTGAGTGCAAGGGGGTATGTATTGGAGTGGCATGTAGGGAATGGGGGAAGCAGAGTGGTTGTGAGTTGGCAGGGAAGCGGGATGTTGAGGATTGTGATGTGTGCAGGGTGGGAGAGAGTGTCATATTGAGGGGAGGGTAAGATTCAGATGAGAGTAGGGGAGATTGTCATATTTGATGGGGAGTGGAAGAGTGTGCATATTCGAGAGGAGGGAGGAAGTGGTTCATATGAGAGGGAGGGGTGGAGTGTCATAGTTGAGGGATGGGGAAGAGGGTGTCATATTGAGGGGAGAGAGTGATGGGGAGGGGAGTAGATTAGTGTCATATTGAGGGGAGAGGAATGAGAGAGTGTCATATTAGGTGGGGGGAGAGTGGTCATATTGAGGGGAGGGGGATAGAGTATCATATTGAGGGAGGGGGAGAAGAGTGTCATATTGTGAGGGAGGGGAAGAGTTCATATTGAGAGGAGGGGGAGAGAGTGTCCATATAAAGGAGGGGAGAGTGTCATATTGAGGGAGGGGGAGAGGGTGTATATTGAGGGGAGGGGGTAGAGTGTCTAATTGAGAGGAGGGGAGAGTGTTGTCATATTGAAGAGGGGAGGAGGAGGATGTGGAAAGTGTCATATGAGGGGAGGGAGGGAAAGAGTGTCATTGAGAGTATGGGGAAAGGTGTCATATTGAGAGAGGGGGAGATAGTGTTCCATATTGAGGGGAGGGGGAGAGTGTGTCATATTGAGGGGGAGAGAGTGTCATTTTGAAGGGAGGGGGAGAGAGTGTCATATTGAGGGGAGAGGAAGAGAGTGTCATTTAGGGGAGGGGGAGAGCGTCATATTGAGGGGAGGGATAGAGAGTGTCATATTGAGGGGAGGGAGAGAGAGTGTCATATTGAGGGGAGGGGGAGAGTGTGTCATATTGAGGGGAGGGGGAAAGTGTCATATTGAGGGGAGGGGGAGAGTGTCACATTGAGTTGATTGGGAGAGAGTGTCATATTGAGGGGATTGGGAGAAAGTGTCATATTGAGGGTAGGGGGAATGAGTGTCATATTGAGAGGAGGAGGAGAGCGTGTCATTTATTGAGGGGAGGGGGAAAGTGTCATATTGAGGGGAGGGGGAGAGTGTCACATTGAGGGGATTGGGAGAGAGTGTCATATTGAGGGGACGGGGAATGAGTGTCAAATTGAGAGGAGGAGAGTGTGTCATTTAGGGGAGGGGGAGAGTGTCATATTGAGGGAAGAGAGACATGGGGATGCTGACTTGTGGGGGCGCGGTCTTGCATGAAATGGAATGGGCTGGGGGGATGTGGAGGGGGTATTGTGTGTTTGATGTGGAGGGGGGTATTGTGTGTTTGATGTGGAGGGGGGTATCGTGTGGGTGAGGGGGAGAGATGGGGGTATGAGAGATAGATGGGGAGTATCGTAAAGGTTGATAGTGAGGGGTTCTGGGGGAGATATGAGGATGATGAGGATGAGAGGTGCTGGAAGAGAGATGATGATGATGATGATGATGATTTAACCCGTGCGGCCCAAATTTTTTTTCCAAGGAGCAGTTTGGCCCTTCTCACTTTACGAGTTGGGCAGGTCTGAAGTAGAAGGTGACACTGTGTGTCCTCATTTCCCAGAATCCCTTACTGCAGTGGAAGCATTGTATGCTAAATGATAATGGGAAAAGGCAGGGTTCCAGACCTGTCTGAGACATGGGAATGTGCTCACAAGTGATATTTTTATTTGCTATACCATGTATCCCCATAATGATGACACATCAAGATCTACTATAATTCTATCTGTTCCATCATAGGCTGGGATTTACTAAGCATCTATAAGGTGTATCGGAGTTTGATCTTGCATTAACTGCCATTGACTTGAATGGCAGTTCAGATGATCAAGCCATGGTACCACTAATCAGTGCTTAGTGAACCTCCCCCATAGTCTACAAAGGCGAGACTGCTGTGATTGGTGACTTTCCCTGTTCTATAAAGGCACTGACCACTAGAATGGCCAAATATGTTCCAGGTACTGTATAGGCTTGGGCACAAAATCTAATTGTCTGATTTTCACAAAATGTTGGCAGATTTATTAAGTACCTCATACTGACCCAAATTTGAGATTTGTCCCATTTTGTCAATTAAACGTTTTGAGCGTCTGAAAAACACTTTTCCTCAAATGAAATGCTACGCAAGCCCATAAGTTTATCTGTTAAACTCCACAGACATACTATTAATGGGCAATGATTCAACAGCCTGTGCAAATATTTGATAAAAAACTTTCAAAACACATTTCAAATACCTGTGCCATTTCCTGCTTTTCAACTGCTTGTGATACATATTCATATTGAGCACAATAGCGCTAATATTCTAATGAGTCTTCCACTTGAAAAGCTCTCACAAGCTTTTGCAAATTCTAGACAGATTTTTTTTTTACGAACAATTTCCTTGGTAACTTCATCAAAGAAAGAGATCAAGTTCGTCTGACAGGATCTGCCTTATAGGCATTTGGTAACAGTTGCCTGAAACATGCACAACAGGGTGTCCTTTCAACAGTGGGGAAATCTTGTTGTAGAAATGGAGATCATTCCAAGAGTGCATTGGTGACAGTTTAAGCATATACTGTATGACTTTGTGGATCTTCATACACTTTGGTGTTTTGGGTTAACATAAATAACATTTATACAGTAGGCATTTACTATAATGTACATTATTTACTTCAGAGGATATTGGCTGAGTCTGATACAGTAGGTCAGGTTAATGCTGATTGAGTCAAAGAGGTTGTAAAGACATCTAAGCATCTACTAGTGAGTGATATGAACTCAGATCTTGGGGGTAGATCCTAAGAATGTTTTTTTTGTGTTTATTTATCAGGTTTTATGGGATACAAAAGAAAAAGGGGAACAGAAGAACATAATGGCATAATAGAATGACTGATAGTGTGGGGGAACCTCCACCACTGTACTGTTACTACGACAAAACATAATGAGCCAAATCCGTAGGGTGAAGAGGAGGAGAGTGAGGGGGGGGAGGGATTTAAAAAATGATAAAGGGGGAGAGGGGGTGTGGGGGGAGTAAAGAGAAGATTAATCTTAATCGACATGATTCTGCCGATCCAGGTTATGCAATATTTGCCCCATTCCTCCAAGTCCTTCAACAGCTTTTTAATCAGTTTTGGGTAGTTTAAAGTATTGAATTGGACATAATTTTTAGGGATATTAATGCCCAGATAGGGGAGAGACTGAGAGTCCCATGCTAAATCAAAGATTAGCTTTATTAATTTGTACATATTTTTAGGGAGGTTGACATTGAGGGCTTCAGATTTTGAGGGGTTTATTTTAAACCCTGAAATAGCACTATATTGTTCCAGTGACTTGAACAGGTTTGGGAGGCATGTCAGTGGTTTGGACGATGTTAAACAGACCGGACAAGCGACCAGCATTCGTAATCTTTGCAGAGGGAGAAGGATAAAGCCCTTGAACTCCTTTTAGGGAACTGCCACAGAACCCTATGTGATGAAGGATACTGACGAGAAACTTCCAATCTAAATGATCGAACGCTTTCTCGGCGTCTAGGGAGAGGAGCATCATTGGGATATGTTTAGCGTTGGCTATGTGGGTGATAGCCACAATCCTGCGTACATTGTCAGCGACTTGACGGGTAGAGATAAATCCAACTTGGTCTTTGTTACAGGGTGCCATTCGTGTCTAAATAGCTTTGCAGGGAAACCTGTGTGGTGTGCAGAGCTTGAACTCGGCATTGAGCAGGTTCATTCAGCTGGCTCATTAGTCCTTTAAAAATTCAAAAGCTCTTAGTGTTCGGGTCTGTTATCCTGGAAGGTACTGAATCCTGCATGTGGACTTTAAAATCCCTACCCCAGCCTGGAGGAAGCCGGGGTCCGAATGTAACTGACCTCCATCCTGAACTGAACCATAGATAAGGTGTTTGCTGTTGTGTAGTCAGCACTCCCAATAGGAGCTAGGTCTGTTTTGTTTTCCTTTAACCCTGTTTTGCTGATCACAAGCTATTTATGTTATCAAAGTTGTGTAACGACCTGGGAGTCACGCCGCCCTCGGCGTGTTCCCCACTTACCCGCGGTTCCACCGGGCTCTCCCGCGCCTCGCAGCGATCCTACCTCCAGGACGCCGATCGCCATCTTGCCTAGATGCGCACGCGCACGCCAGCGCTCTCCTAGTGTCGGGCCTGGGCGTGTGCCCGGTCACGCACCCGCAAGTACGGCCACACGGGGGCGCGCCCACATGGAGGAGCGCCAGCCTCTCAAAGGCATATCTTCCCTTCATAATTCTTCAATCAAATGTACCCGTTCGTCTAGTCCCTCCTCCAGGAGTTCCTCTGGACCTATCCCTGCCTCAGTCTGGCCCATTCACACCCCCCCACCTTGCTACTCGGCCATTGGACCCTCTTGCCTATATATACCCTGTAGCTTCATTAACTCGTCGGCTGAGCATAGAACCAGTTGTTCTCATCACTCTCTGCCTCCCTAGTCCTGTCTTGTCCTGTCTTGTTTTGCAGTCTTCCTCGTGTACCGAACCGGCTTCCTCTATGACGACCCGCACCTCTAGCATCCCGAACTTGGCATACGGCTATACGACTCTCCGCACCTCTGGCACCCCGAACCCGGCAAACCGTAAACGATTACATTCCTCTCTCTAACCCTGGACTTGGCGAACAGTACCCTCGTCCATCCGAACCTCTCCTGCCCCGACTCGGACTCCCAGACCACTCTACACTCAAGACGCGCCCTCGTGGCTGTGGGTGGCGTTTTATCCTATCCCACCTCAGCACCGCGGTCCCGCCTCGTTTGTGGTGAGCTCGTCCTGACAAGTTGCAGCTAATAAAAGCCTATTTGATTTTCTTTTAAGGCCCTCTCGTGTTCTGAAAACCTCTGTACACATCTCCTACAGTCATGATGATGATGAATGAGTTGGCTCATAAATTTTTGGAGACGATTGGCTAACATTTTTGAGAATAGTTTTATGGTGGTGTTTATGAGGCAGATTAAATGGTAGTGGGGTCCTTGCTCTTTTTTTAGAATGAGAACTACTGTATATTGGCCGAGGAACCAATCAATACTACTTCTAGAAGTTTTTTAAACATCATGGCTAGGTGGGGGGTAAGGAGCTTTGAGAACTTTTTTTGTAATCCAAATTGGTATAGTCATCAGGGCCCGGAGCTTTCATAGATTTTGATTCCTTAATGACAAAGGCTATCTCCTCTTGGGATATTGGTTGATTCAGGTGTTGGAGTTTATCAGGCTTTTTGTTTATGGAGACCACACTTGTCCTAAGCCTAGAAATCTTCCCCTACATCATCAATGGATGTCCCATATAGTGTTTGGAAAAAATCTTGCAATCAAGTTATAATTTTGAGGGGATTGTGCGTCAATTCCCTGTTCCTAATACGGATCAGGGATATGAAGTGGCCTTTATAGTTGCTACGAAACTAGTTGGAATTATACTTTTATTGATCTACTAGTACCCTTAGTATTCTATCACTTTTCTGGTTAAGTGAAGCTGGCGTGGGAGGCAGAGTTGACCCTGATCGGTGAGACTGTCCCTCTTCCAGATACTCATAAACGGAGCTTTGGACTTATCTACCTGGATTACGTGGAAGCCTAAAGCGAACTCTCCACTTCTAAAGAGCCCAGCAGATGAAACCACAGCCTGATATCACTGCAGATTCCTGACATTGGGTCATCCGCTGCAGCCTTCTCCTGTGTCCTGATACCTGAGTGGTAACAACTGTCATAGTTACAGTTACATGCCTGTTTTACCTTTATCTGATGTACGCAGAAGCTTGAATTACTGTTTAATATAAATTGTTCATTCTTACTTCACCATGAGCGTTGTGCGCTGTTTTGTGTTTTGTTCTTACTGCCAGGAGTAGGGCAAGCAGGCTGCCAGTGGGAGGCGGTGACATCAGACCTGGGCATGACCAATCATGAGACAGACCTGGTGCCCTCCTCCTGGTTGTACTTAAGGGCAGTGCCACCTCAAATTCAGTAGTGCCTCTACCCACTTGAGAGGGGCAGGTCACACAGCCAAGAGCCTGACTATTGGGCCTTCTCTGGTCTTCTTCCCTCCGGGGGAGAGTGAGTGTGGGCCATACCTCTGCCTCTGATAGAGGGGCAGGGAAGAGCTGGGACTGCAGCGGGTGCCCTTGGCTTGTAGTGAAGGTTCAGGGACCATCCTTCAGTGGTAGCTGAGAGACTACATCGGGCAAAACCCTGTCGTGTACTGTGCTGTACAGTGAGGACAATAAACCGTTCCTGTTATACCTCCTGCCTGGTGTGTGACCTTAATGGGGGGAGAGGTAATCATTCTACCATGGGAGATCACCTTCAGTTCCCTGGAGCCTATGGCAGATGGAGGCACTGCACTGCTAAAGAATATGTAGGGTATGAACCTCAGAAGCGTAGTCCTGTGTCTCCACTACCATTGGCGGACAACACAGCCCTCCTTTTACCAGCAGGTATCATGCACCACACGATCAGTAATGGCCAAATCATCCACTGGGTGGGGGAAACACTGTTACATAAGGTAAAAAATGAATGGCTTTCTGAGGATCTACACCATAAGATGCAAAGTGCCCTATTCCAATACGTACCTTCCTGACTCTGCTAATGCTTATTTTTGTTTAATCAGTACAATACTGAAGACATAGGGACCAAAAAAACCAACAGATTATATATTATATATTACAGAATGTAAATTAAGCCGTTTCTGTTATTTTTATTTTGCTTGGTTTACGTGTTACAGAAAATAATAATAAATTAAACCTTAAATAAGAAGCAACGGACTTCCGGTATGGCGCCAGAGCAGTGAGGCACGATCCTAACTAGCTCCGTTGGCTCCTGAGGAGAAACTCAAAGTAACTGCCAAAAAAATGGAAAATTACCTAAAAAAAAACCTACCACCAAAGAAGAGGTGTAACTGGACTCTAATATATGGAGAAATATCTATCTAAAACAAAAGAGATGACCTCCAAATCCCAAAAGACAGACAAAAGGGACAAGAAGAAAGAGAATCATAAAATGGCCGACAGCCACGAGGGTCAGGGACTTGACACAAGTGAGAAAGACCGGGACACTCCAGATCCCCAGAGTCTTCACCTAAACATAGATTACCACACAATTGCCAAAACTGTTGCAAAAGAACTTTTACCTAAATTGGAGGCAAACTCAGCAGAAATTAAACAAGGCATTAAAGATCTCAGAAGCGACCTCGCACTACACGCTGGCAGAGTGGAGGAGGTGGAAAACAGGGTGAGTGCTACGGAAGATACCCTGATCTCCCTGACAAAAAACCTGGAAGAACTACAGAAAAAATACAAAACACTGGAAGAAAAAATGGATGATCTCGAGAATCGCTCCAGGAGAAACAACCTACGGATCATCGGAGTCCCTGAGTCACTCAAACAAAGTGATCTCCTGCCCTTCTGTGAAAAATGGCTGCAGGACAAGCTCAAGATCACAAGCAAAGACAACAGCCTTAAAGTCGAGAGGGTGCACAGAATGGGCCAAATAAGGGAGGGCCAAAACACCGAACCGAGACCCAATTATAGCCAAGTTCCTAAACTACAACGACAAAGTAAATATCATCAGAGCTTTCAAGGATCTACAAAAACTAGAATATGAAGGACAGAGGCTAATGATATTCCAAGACTTTTCGGCCTTAGTCTCCCAGAAGAGAAGGGAGTTCGGGAGAGTGTGTACCACTCTATACAATCAAAAAGGAAAATTTGCCCTTACTTACCCGGCCACTCTAAAGATCTTTACTGAAGAGGGTGTGAAATTCTTTACTTCCCATCAGAGGGCTGAGATGTTCGTGGGGGTTTCAGCGGAAGATCAGAACGATCAGCGTGGCCATGAGGGTTGAAAATCCCTCTCACCATCTCCATGTTCCTGACCTCTCCCTCCTCCTGTCCTTTCCTTCCCCCC
>WSYH01010782.1:0-22356 GCA_036426205.1 Ascaphus truei | reverse complement strand
GGGAATGGGAGGACCCTGGGGAGGACTGGACGACACTGAGAGGACACTGGGAGGACATTGGGAGGCACGAGGGACACTGGAGGGCACTGGGAGGACACGGGAGGACAATGGACGACAAGCCGAACACTGGGGACGACACTGGGGAGGACGCTGGGTTGAGGAACACTGGGAGGACACTGGACGAAAACGGACGACACTGGACGAAAACTGGGAGGACCACTGGGCGACCTGGGGAGGACACTGGGGAGGACAACTGGGAGGACAACTGGGAGGACACTGGGATGGACCACTGGGACGAACTGGGACGATCACGGGGACGACACTGGGAGGACAACTGGGACGACACTGGGACGAAAATGACGACAAGGGAGGACACTGGGAGGACCACGGGACGACAAGGCACGACACGGACGACACTGGGGCGACCATGGACGACACTGGGAGGACACTGGGAGGACCACTGGGAGACACTGGGAGGCCCACTGGACGACACACGGACGGACAATGGACGACACTGGGAGGACACTGGGACGACATGGGGAGGGGGGGACACGGGGGAGGACACTGGACGACAACGGACGACACTGGAACGACAATGGAGGACACTGGACGACCCTGGGACGACACTTATGGGAGGGACACTGGGAGGACAATGACGACAACGGACGGCACACTGGAGGAGGACACTGGGAGGACACTGGGACGACAATGGAGGACACTGGGACGACAATGGGACGAACACTGGAGGACACTGGGAGGGACACTGGACGGCAACGGACGACCACTGGAGAAACGGGAGGACACTGGGACGACACTGGACGAGAGAGGACACTGGGGAGACACTGGGGGAGGGACCACTGGGAGGACACTGGGACGGACACTGGGAGGACACTGGGACGAACACTGGGAGGACAATAGGACGACAATGGACGAAACTGGACGCACTGGGACGACACGGGACGACACTGGGAGGACACTGGGACGACACTGGGACGACACTGGGGGACACTGGGAGGGACACTGGGAGGCACTGGGACGACACTGGGAGGACACTGGGAGGACACTGGGAGGACACTGGACGACACTGGGAGGACACTGGGACGACATGGGACGGCACTGGGAGGAACGGGGAGGGCACACTGGAAAGGGACAATGACGACACTGGACGACACTCTGGACGGACATGGGACGAAACTGGACGAAACTGGAACGGACACTGGGAAGGAACACTGCGGCGACCACGGGAGGACACTGGGACGACACTGGGAGGACACTGGGAGGACACTGGACGACACTGGACGACACTGGACGACACTGGACGACACTGGACGACACTGGGACGACACGGGAACGGAAGGACAATGGGAGGACACTGGGACGGACACTGGGAGGACACTGGGGGACACGGACGAACACTGGACGAAATGGACGACACTGGACGACACTGGACGACACTGGGACGACACTGGGAGGACACTGGGGGGACACTGGGAGGGCACTGGGAGGGACACTGGGAGACACTGGGAGCGAGGACCAACGGGCGGACAACTGACGGGACACTGGGAGGGGAACGGGGGACACGGGGAGGAACACTGGAGGACAATGGGAGGGACCCTGGGAGGGAACCCCCCCCCCCATCTGGGAGGACACTGGGACGGACACTGGGATGGGGACAAGGGAGGACACTGGAGAGGACAATGGACGACACTGGGAGGACACTGGGAGGAACTGGGGAGGTACACGGACGACACTGGGAGGACACTGGGCGAACTGGGAGGACACTGGAGGACACTGGACGACAATGGAGGACACGGGAGGGACAATGGACGACACGGGAGGACACGGGGAGGAACACTGGGAGGACACTGGACGACACTGGACGACCAACGGGACGACACTGGAAGACACTGTGACGGGACAAGGAGACAATGGAGACATGGGGACGACACTGGGAGGGACACTGGGGGAGGACCCCCCCCCCCCAACTGGGAGCGGAAACTGGGAGGACACTGGGGACGACACTGGGAGGAACACTGGGAGGACACTGGACGACAAGGGGACCGACATGGACGACATGGACGACACTGGGAAGACGACACTGGGAGGACACTGGAGGGAGGACACTGGGACAGACAATGGGAGGACCATGGAGACACTGGGAGGGCACTGGGAGGGCACTGGGAGGTGCACTGGGAGGCACTGGGAGGACACTGGGAGGACACTGGGAGGACACGGGAGGAACTGGCGACACTGGAGGAGACCTGGAGGAAATTGGGATGGACACTGCCGGGAGGGGCACTGGAGGGCACGGGTGACGACACTGGGCCGGACACTGGGAAGGAAACTGCGGGAGGACACTGGGACGACTGGGAGGGGACACTGGACGACACTGAGAGGGGACACTGGACGACAAGGAGAACTGGACGGGACACGGGGGGACACTGGGAGGACACTGGGAGGACACTGGGAGGACACTGGGAGGACACTGGGAGGACACTGGGAGGACACTGGACGACAACGGACGACACTGGACGACAATTGGGCCGACATGGACGGACCACTGGGAGACCTGGGAGGACACTGGGAAGACACTGCCGGAGGACAATGGGAGGACCAAGGGGAGGAACACCTGGGACGACAATGGGGACGACACTGGGACGACACTGGGAGGACACTGGACGACACTGGGACGACCAATGGGACGACAATGGGGAGGACACTGGGCGAGGAGCCCGGGAAGAAACGGACAGTACAATGGACGCACTGGGAGGACCTGGACGACATGGGAGGACACGGGGACGGACACTGGGAGGACACTGGAGGACTGGGACGACACTGGGAGGACAATGGACGGACACCTGGAGGGAGGGGGACAATGGACGACCACTGGACGACACACTGGACGACACTGGAAGGGACCACGGGACGGACATGGGAGGACACTGGGACGACCACTGGGACGACCATGGGTAGAGGGACACTTGGGGGGACACTGGGAGGACACTGGGACGACACTGGGAGGACACTGGGAGGACACTGGGAGGACACTGGACGACACTGGGAGGACACTGGGACGACACTGGGACGACACTGGGAGGACACTGGGTAGACACTGGAAGGACACGGACGAAACTGGACGACACTGGACGGGCACTGGGAGGACACGGGATGACACTGGGACGACACTGGGAGGGACACGGGAGGGAAACTGGGCGACAATGGACGACCACTGGGACGACACTGGGACGACACTGGACGACACTGGGATACGACACGGGAGGACACTGGGGAACGACACTGGGCCGAACACTGAGGACGCAATGGGAGGGAAACTGGACGACCACTGGCGGACATGGGACGACACTGGGACGACACTGGGAGGACACTGGTGAGGAAGGAGGACACTGAAGGAACCTGGACGACACTGGACGCACTGGACGACACTGGGAGAACTGGACGACACTGGGACGACCAATGGGACGGGACACTTGGACGACCACGGGAGGACAACTGGGACGACACGGGGGAGGACACTGGGGGACACTGGACGACACTGGACGACACGGGACGACACTGGGACGACCACTGGACGGATCACTTGGAACGCCAAGGGGGAGGACACTGGGGGAGGCACTGGGACGGGACACGGGGAGGACACTGGGGAGGGACACTGGCGACAATGGACGGACACTGGACGACACTGGACGACACTGGCGACACTGGGACGACCACTGGGAGGACCCATGGGAGGACACGGGAGGACACTGGAGGACACTGGCGAGGACACTGCGACAACACTGGATGACACTGGACGACCAACTTGGGACGGACACTGGGGACGACACTGGGACGACACTGGGACGACACTGGGAGGACACTGGGAGGACACTGGGAGGGCACTGGGACGACACTGGGACGACACTGGGACGACACTGGGAGGACACTGGGGGACGAAACTGGGAAGGATAATGGGAGGTACTGGGAGGACACTGGGAGGACACTGGGACGACACTGGGACGACACTGGGACGACACTGGGAACGACACGCTGGATGGAGGACAACGGGAGGACACTGGAGGACACGGGGGACACTGGACGACACTGGGAGAACTGGGACGACACGGGGATGAAACTGGGAAGGACACTGGGAGGAACACCTGGGACGACCCTGGGACGACACTGGGGGGGACCCCTGGGAGGACACTGGACGAAAGGACGAAACTGGACACACTGTGGTAGGACACTGGAGGACCAATGAGGGACACTGGAGGACACTGGGACGACACTGGAACTGGACACTGGGCACTGGGAGGAATGGAGAACACTGGAGGACACTGGAGGACACTGGACGAACACTGGGAGACCACTGGACGACATGGACGACACGGACGACACTGGGACGGGACACTGGGGACGACACTGGGAGGACCTGGGGGACACTGGGAGGAGGGACACTGGACGACACGGGGAGGGAAACTTGGAGGACACTGGGAGGACATGGGGCTTGGGGACGACACTGGAAGGGACACTGGAGGACACTGGGAGGACACTGGGAGAGGACACTGGACGACACTGGACGCACTGGACGACACGGACGACACGGGCGACACTGACGAACAATGGGAAGGAACTGGAGGACCACTGGGAGGAAACTGGGAGGAAAATGGGAGGCAACTGGTGAGCGCACGGGGAGCTAATGGCGACACTGGACGAACACTGGACGGACACTGGACGACCACGGACGCACTGAGACGACAATGGGAGGACACGGGGAGGAACCACTGGACGACAAGGACGACAACGGGGGAATGGAGGGAAACGAGGGCAGCACCACGGGGGACACTGGGAGAGCACTGGGGAGGACATGGAGGAACTGGGAGTGAGCGCCACTGGGGAGGACACTGGAGAGGACACTGGGGAGGACACTGGGAGGACACTGCGGAGGACCTGGACGACACTGGGAGGACACGGACGACACTGGGGAGGACAATGGGACGACACTGGGAGGACACTGGGACGAAACTGGACGACACGGGGAGGACCACGGAGGACACTGGGAGGACACTGGAGGACACTGGGAGGGGGACATGGGAGGGCACTGGAAGGAACACTTGGGAAGAGAGAGCCGCACTGGGAGACCTGGGAGGGCACTGGGAGGACACTGGGGGGACACTGGGAGGAGGACACTGGAGCACAATGGGAGGACACTGGACGACACTGGACGGACACTGGACGACACTGGGACCGACACTGGACGACACTGGAGGACACTGGAGGACACTGGACAACACTGGGACGGCACTGGGAGGGCACTGGGAGGAAACTGGGAGGACCACACTGGAGCGCACTGGGGGGGCAATGCGGGCTGGGGGGCACTGGGGGGGCACTGGGGAGGGCACTGGGAGGACACTGGAGGCACGGGAAGTACACTGGGAGCACACTGGGAGCACAATGGGGAAAGACACTGGGAGCACATGGGAGGCACCTGGAAGGAAACTGGGAGACAATGGGAGGACACTGGAGGAATGGGGCGACAGGGGAAGCACCATGGAAGGACACTGGGAAGCACAACTGGGAGGACACTTGGGAGGCACTGCGGAGGAACTGGAAGGCACTGAAAGGCACTGGAAGGGAACAGTGGGAGGAAACTGGGAGACGCAATGGGAGGACACTGGGAGCGCACGGACACACGGGAGCGCACTGGGCGAGCGAACTGGACGACCACTGGGAGGCACTGGAAGGACAATGGGAGCGCAATGGAGGACACTGGAGCGCACTGGGAGCGCACTGGAAGGACATGGGAGACGCACGGGAGGACACTGGTGGAGGACACTGGGAGGCACTGGAAGGACAGTGGGAGGAGGGACACTGGGAGGACACTGGGAGGACACGGGAGGGGACACTGGGAGCGCGCATGGAAGGACACTGGAGAGGACACTGGGAGCGCACTGGAAGGACACTGGGAGGACACTGGAGGGCCACTGGGAGGGCACTGGGAGGACACTGGGAGGGCACTGGGACGACACTGGGACGACATGGGAGTGGAGGGGGTTCTGCACGGGGAGCGAACTGGGAGGACATTGGGAGCGCACTGGACGACACTGGACGACACTGGGAGGCACTGGAAGGACACTGGGAGGACACTGGGAGGACACTGGGAGCCGCAATGGGGACAGTGGGAGAGGACACTGGGAGGAAAATGGGAGGGACACTGGGAGCGCACTGGAAGGACACTGGGAGCGCCTACTGGAGTGACACTGGGAGGACACTGGGAGGGCACTGGGAGGGACACTGGGAGGGCACTGGGAGGACATGGGGGGCACACTGGGACGACACTGGGACGACATGGGAGGCACTGGGAGCGAACTTTTTTTGGGGGGGGGGAGGGGGAAAAAAAAAAAACACTGGGAGGCACTGGAATGGACACTGGAGGACACCATGGGAGCGACACTGGGAGGACACTGGGAGCGCATGGAAGGACATGGGAGGGACATGGGAGGACACTGGAGGACACTGGGAGGACACTGGGAGCGACACTGGACGACAGGGGAGCACACAGGGAGCGCAAGGGAGGACACTGGGAGGACCGGGGGAGGCACTGGAGGCACTGGTTAGCGCCATGGGGGAGGACACTGGGAGAAACTGGAAGACACTGGTGGTAGCGCAATGGGAGGACACTGGAGGCACGGAAGGACACTGGAGAGCGCATGAGAAAACACATGGGAGTCCAACTGGGAGGCCACTGGAGCACAACACTGGACGACACGAGGACACTGGACGACATGGGAGGACACTGGACGACACTGGACGACCACTGAACGACATGGACGCCCTGGGAGACACTGGGGCCGCCACTGAAGACACGGGAGACACTGGGAGCGCAATGGACGACACTGGGAGAGCATGGCCACTGATTTCACCCACCCTCAATGTTTTCCCTCCTCGAGCCCTGAGGTTGGCGCTTCACGGAACTCGGCGTTCCATGTCACGGAGCACGTTGTTCCGCAGCACGGCGCATGACGTGGACGTCGGGACTTCGGAACCCCGACTTGACCCCGTAACTCCTCGTACATCAGCACGCGGCTGCCTGCAAGGCCATGCCAAATCGCGGAGGACTGCAGCAGGCGAGCCTCAGCGTCCAGCGCGCCTCGCGCTGTTCTGCCTCTATGGCCCGGGCCCGCGCGCCTGGGCAGGAAGCAGGGAGTTCCCCAACAGCCAACCCCGCAATGTCCCATGCGCACGCGAGGGAGGGAAAGTGCGCGCGCGAGAGGGAGGGAAGTGCGAGCGCGAGGGAGAGGGAAAGTGCGCGCCGCGGAGAGGAGGGGGGAAGTGCGCGCGCGAGGGAATGGCGCGAGGGCAGGAAAAAGGGGTACGTGCGCGAGGTGAGCGGGAAAGTGAGCGAGGGATGGAAAGTGGCGAGGGAGGGAAAGTGCGATGAGCGAGGGAGGGAAGTACGTGAGCGAGGGAGGGAAAAAGTGTGGCGAGGGAGGGAAAGTACGTGCGCGAGGGAGGGAAAGTGTGCGAGGGAGGGAAAGTGCGCGAGGGAGGGAAAGGGAGTGACGAGAGGGGAGGGAAAGTGGAAAGGGAGGGAAGAGCAAAGGAAAGGGGAAAGGAGGGATGGGAAGGGGGGAGGGAGAGTTGAACAGTGAGGGGCGCGGGAGGGGAAACAAGGTGGAAAGGAGGAGGGGGGGCAGGGAACAGGAAGGGGGGGGGGACAGTGGGACAGGGGGGGCAGCTTGAAGGAGGGGGGAGCATTGGACAGGAGGGGGAGCAGTGGGGCGGGAGCAGGGACAGGAGGGGGGGGACAGTGGACCAGGACGGGGGGGGACAGTGGCAGGAGGGTGGGTGGGGGCTTACATTTCCGGGGAACTCATCTCCAACTCCCCCCGTTATGTTTCCTCCGCTCCCCCCTCTCTCTCGCTCGCCCCCCCCCCCCATGCGTTAGCTCGGTCCCACCCTACAAGTGTAATGACACACAAAAACAGTGTCCCACCACACCACACAGGACACACACCACACCCCTCTCCTTCGGGCGCCGCCAGTTGTTACTCCGCGATAGTGAGGAAGGGGGTTCGGATTCTAAGGGCGCTGCCATATAGCGTGGCAACTTGAAGGATGACTGCCCATGCCTGTACCCCGCCGGCGGGGAGGGAGGTGAGTGGAGCGACGGGGAGGGAGGTGAGGGAGAGCTGGGAGGTTGAGTGGCGGCAGGGGAGGGAGTTGGATGACTCCGTGAGTGAGGAAAGGGGTCCTTACGGGCGCTGCCATCTTAGGTTGCCGTGGCAGCTAAGGCTGCGCCCACGGGCTGTCCCCCGCCGGGAGGGAGGGAGGGGGGGAGGGGGTGAGTGGAGGAGGGAGGGGGTGAGTGGAGGGGGGGAAGGGGTGAGTCGAGGGGTTGCTATGTGTGGGGTGTGTGTGGCCGTGGGGGAAGAGAGTGGGCCGTTGGGTGACGCAGAACCACCAAACCATCTGATGGCCAGAGGCTGAGGGACCATCAGATTCACCGCAGCTAGTCCAACCTTTCGATTTTATAATTATAAGTTTGAAATAGCACCATTGTCATTCTACTATTTTTGTAATCTAAGTAATATTTCAAAATAACGTTGTTTTGATGTTGCAAAGACAAAAAATGCACATTTTTGTAATTCGGAGTAAAAAACTAGAGAAGACATGAGAAGACCTTTAGCCGGTGCAAGGTCTTTTAATGGTCAGATCAATGCAGATTGGTGGGCGGAGGATAGGGAGGGGGGGGGGTGACCCTCTCTCTACCAGATTGAACAGAGGGCTTCCATCCCTTTCTGTGGCCATGTGACGACCGTTGAGGAGGAATTACACATTGCTTAAGCACGACGGCTGGCATGGCCTCGCCGCCATCTTCCTGATTGCCTCAGGGGTCAATGTTTTGCACACAGTTCGATGTTTCCTGGTGACCCAAACGCCGTCTCCATAATGGCATAGGTGTTGACAGGTACTCAGAGAAGATGGGATGCTGACAGGGGTCATAGCCATACTCTTAAGCCGTTTATGGTTTATAAGTTTCCATGAAGCCGCCGGTTCACTCAGCTCTCTGAAAACTCATACACTCGTCGGTGAAAGGGCAGGTGGGTCGGTGAAAGGGCAGGTGGTCGACTTACACAGAGGAAGAAAGAAACAGTTAAAAAAACAAGTGCGAAAGAAACACAGGGGACAGTCTATTCTGGCACCTACATTCTCATGAAGGGACCAACAGAATAATGCGGTGACACGTAAGGCAAAAGGTGTTTTTCAAAGTCTAGAGTGGGGTTACAGAAAGGGCAACATTTAAACTAATCGAAAAAGGACCAGCAAGGAGTGAACCCAAAATTATCGGGACCTAAATGACTGTGCTGTGAGTTTAATTTCTGGGTTTTGACAGGGGGTCTGTATTCCTTGGACCTAAACAAAACAACACGGGGGTGTGAATAGCTCTTATTTACAGGTGGGAAGGGGTTGGCCCAACTGCCTATATCTCTCCCCCCCTATTGGATCACCTTCTCCCCCCTGCTATATTTTGGGTAGGAAGCCGCCCCCCGCCCCCCCTCGTGACCTGCAAGATTTTCTATGGCGTCTTACGTGTAACCGTAGAGTCGGCATCTCGGGAAAAATATATGAGAGGGGATCCTTCGGGGGTCAAGCTGCAAGGACATTTCGCCTACCAATCGTTGGAAAGTTGAAGCTTGTTGGGGTTTTTTTTTTTTTCTGAGGAGATAAAAGGGTAGATTGTTGTAAAAGTTGGTGGGGTACAGCATGGCCTAGCACTTTGTTCTCAACTAGTTATGTGTTTGTGTTGTGCTGGATTTTGTGTGCATTAGTTCCTGTGTGGTGCTCGATTATTGTGCCATTGTTGTTGCTTGTACATCTGAGTGCTTCCACCACCAAGTTATAGCTGAAGATGTGGTGGTATAGACTTGTGGGGTTGTTGAGTTTGTGTGGTGACTGTGTGTGTGTGTGTGGCACTGTGTGTTTCTTACGAGTTGCCCAGGCCTGAATAGTGATACACCCAATATCTCCCGCCGCCTCAAATTAGCCGTTCCTTCTCCATCTTTATTACACACCCACCCGCTGTTACTAATACACACCCCTCTCTAGTTAAACTTACAACAGCCATTGCTGCTTGCAGCCTTGATCTTAAGCAGAAATGCTTTTATAGAAATCTTTCAAGTAGTATGGAAGTTTTTAAAAGAAGTTAAAAAAGGAAGTGGAAAAAAGTGGGGACACATCTACTGCTTATGATTCCTGCATTGAACTACGCTGGAAAGGGTATCATTCCCACACTGCAATTCAACAATTTACTATTGCTGTATTGCCACCTTTACTTTTTATATTTTTTTTAAAAAAAAACGTAACCTCACTTATTCTCAAATTATGCACTTCCGTCCACCAGCCTCATCATGTCTCTAACTATATTCATATTTGCCACTCTCCTTACTTCACCACTTCTCAGTCAATGAATCCTTCTTACTGAGCCTCTGTCACAACACAGTTAAGTATTATCGCCGGCACTAAAAACACACCCCTACAATCATACTCTCACATTCTCGGTCTGTCCATGCTTCCTCCTCCTTGCGTCTGGGGATATCTCTCCCAATCCTCGCGTCCAAATGCCTTATTTCTACTTGCTCTGTCCTCGCCTTCCACAGCAAACTTCTATCATTCTGGTGTATGTCACACCTTTCCTAACCTCATACCCATCCCCTGGCCACCACTCCCTCCCTCTCCTTTCTCATCGTGCCCTTTGGAATGCTCGCTCCCTCTCTACAAGTTCCTCTTGTGCACGACTTCTTTCTTCTTTCTCTCACTCCTGCTTCTCTTTGCTATAAATGAGGAAATGGCTCACTCAGTCGACTCTAGCTCTGGAAGCTGCACTCTCTATGTGGCACTTCCTATCCAACAGGCATTCCTTATCCACCATCCACGACCTGGTGGCAGGGGGGAGGCGTGGGCTCATGCTCTCTCTCTCTGCCGTTACAGAACAGTTTGATTCCACCTCTCTTGCTTTTCCCTCCGTCGAGGCTCACACAGTCAGATCTTCTCTCTTCCGGTCCATGGTGGCGGTCATCTAGCGCCCACTCTCTACTCATTCCCCTCTGCCTTCTCTCTCAACTTTGAATCCGGCTCTCTTTCTTTCTCTCCTCAGGACTCCCATTGTTCTTCTCCTTGGGGGGACTTCAACTGCCACATTGTGACCCTCTCTCCCTGGGCTTCCCGCTCTTTCTCTAACCTCTTCCTGGCCTTCAACAGTGGACTGCAGCCAGCCAACACACAAGGCTCGGCCACTTACGTAGACCTGGTTTTCACTAAAAATTCTCTCTCTCCGACTTCTCCATTCCCTTTCCTCTTCCGACCATTCACCTCAATCTCATTTTCTCCTTCGTCTCTCCATTCATTCCGCACTTCGTTTTTGCAGAAACCTGCCGCCTCTATACCTACAAGATCTTGAGTCCACTTTACGCTTCCTCCCTCTCCTCTCTCAGTTCGCTTCAGACCTGAAACTGCGTCAGGAACGACACCTATGCTTATCTTCCTCTCTTGATCTTCATGCCCCACTTTCTCTCTGACCTCCTCGCACTTCTAACCCCAGACCCTGGCTAAACTACCACACACGCATGCTGCGTTCCTCCATCGTTCCTCTGAAAGCCTATGGAGGAAATCTATACGCTCGCAGACTTCACCATTCACTACAAATTATGCTATCCTCTTTTCAACTCTGCCCTTTTCCGGCTAAACAAACATACTTGTTAAATCACTAATAACACACCAAGTCTAACACACGCCGTGATTTTTCTGTATTTGACTATCTAATCAGACCACCCCTCAGCTGCCTTCCTCTTTCTTCCCCATCTCACCTCATGACTTTGCTGACTTTTTAAGAAAAAGTGGTGGAGTCCAATAACGGCCAGAAGGAACATCCCATCTGTTGCCCCTCCCATCCCACAAAGATTCCCAACTCCCCTCGTCTTTATTGACTCTTTTCTGTATTCTGGGGAGGATTGTATCACTGTGATCTCCACTTCTCCCTCTACCTTGCCATCTTGATCCCATTCCCTCCCATCTCATAAAACCTCTGCTTCTTCTATAATTCCCTATGTCACCACAGTCTTTAAAGCGCAGTTCAGTAATATCCTGCATGGTGTTTTTTTTAATAAATCAGGTCTTCGTAAGAAAGTATAATTATTCTTTTATGAATTTTCTATTTTTTTAAAAAAAACTTGAAAGACCAATTTTCTTGTATTCTATTTTAACACGCATATTTTTAAAGCTGCAGTTCGTCTTTTTTTTTTTTTTTTTTAAATTATATTTTTACTTTAATAGTTAATGTGTGCAATCTCTACCTAAAGAACTATAGTGTCAGCAAAATCGTCTCCATGTATTAATCGGGAACGAATTTTTGTGACATATTAAAAGCTGGCATTGTTTAGTAATTTGCCTCCGGCAGTCAGGGAAGACTCATGAATATTCATGAGTCTCCAGTGACGTGTGCTGCGCACCGATCTGCCGCTGTGTGTGTGCCCCCTCGCCCGAATCCCTGTGGCTGTCAGCCTGCGGAGAGATTGAGAGGGGGCTTGTGCCGCCAGTGGGGAGGGGGGAGCGGAGATGTGCCTCCCTTCTGCCCCTGTCCCTGTGCCTGCCTCCCTGCCCGTCGCGCGGCGGGGAGATCAGGGGGGCTTGCGCTCGCCCTGGTGGGTGGTGGGGTAGTGCAGGGGGGGGGGGAGCGGGAAGAGTGTCACTCTCCTTCCTCTCCGGTTCCCTGTGCCTGCCTTCGCCTGCCGCACGGAGGGCGTAGGGTAAGATGCAGGGGGGTTGCGGCATGCCGCCTGGGGGTGGAGAGGGAGGGTGGAGCGGGAGATGTGCACCCTTCTGCTCGATCCTGTGCCTGCTCCTGCCCGCAGGAGATGCAGGGGCGGTTGCGCTGCCTTGTGGGGGGTGGGGAAGGGAAGGGTAGGGGGGGCGGGAGATGTGTCTCCCTTCTGCTTCCGATACCCTGTGCCTGCTCCCTGCCAGCACGGGGAAGAAGATGCAGGTGGGTTGCGCTGCCTGTGGGGGTGGGGAAGGGAGGGGGGAGCGGGAGATGTGCCCCTTCTGCTACGATCCCTGTGCCTGCCTCCACTGCCCGCACGGGAGAAGAAGATGCAGGACCAGGGGGTTGCGTGCCCACGCTGGGGGGTGGGGGAGGAAGGGAGGGGGGAGAGGGAGATGTGTCCCCCTTATGCTTCCGATCCCTGGGCATGCCTCCCTGCCAGCACGGGAGAGCAGGGGGGTTGCGCTGCCTTGTGGGGGGTGGGGAGAAGGGCAAGGGGGCGCGCTTAGGCGCGGAGGGCGTAGATGGAACCGGGAGAGCGGGAGAGTGCCCCTTCTGTCCGATCCCTGTGCCTGCCTCTCTGCCGCGCGGGAGATGCAGGGGGGCTTGGTCCAGGGAGCAGTGGTGGCAGCAGGTGGTGATTGTTGTGTGTGGTATCTAAATGTGTGTGTGTGTTGCTATTATGTGTTGTGTGTGGTTTGAGTCTATATGTGTGGTTCTTGTTGTGTGTCTATATTTGTTGTGGGGTGTGTGGGTGTGGTGTGTATATATATGTGTGTGTGTGGTATATGTGTGGTGTATATATATATGTGTGGTGTGTATGTGTGGATGTAGTGTGTGTGTGGTGTAATTGTGTGTGTGGGTATATATAACATATGTGTGTGTTGTGTGTGTGTGTGTGTGTATAATATGTGTTGTTGTGTGTGTGTGTGTTATAGACGTGTGTGTGTGTAATTATGTGTGGGGTGTGTGCGTGTGTGTGTGTGTGTGTCGTGGTGTGTGTGGTGGCGTGTGTGTGTGTGTGTGTGTGTGTGGTGTGTGGTGTGTTGTGTGTCGAGCTGTGTGAGGTGTGTGTGTGTGTGTTGTGTGTGTGGTGTGTTGTGTAGTGTGTGTGTGGGTATGTGTGGATAGGTGTGTATGGATATGTGTGTGTGGTGTGTGGTGTTGTGTGTGTGTGGTATATGTGGGTATATATGTGTGTGTTGTGTATTATGGGTGTGTGTGTTGCTATATGTGTGTGTATAGTGTGTGTGTAATATGTGTGTGTGGGTGTAGATGTGTGTGTGTGGTGTGTGTGTTATATATAAGAGGTGTGGGGTGTGTGTATATATATGTTGGTGTGTGTGTTATATATGTGTGTGTATATAATGGGTGGGTGTATATATATTGTGTGTGGGATATATATTATGTGTGTCTGTATATTTATGGGGTGGGTTTATACTCCACTAGAGAGAGATATAGAGAGGGGTGTGTGGGTGGGTATAGTGTGTGTGTGGGTGTGTGGGTGTGGGTATATATTTTTTTTTTTTTCTTTTTTTTTTTTTATGTGTGTGTGTGTATGCGTGTGGGTGGGTGTAGAGTGTGTGGAGCTTGTGTGCTGGGTAGATGTGGGTGGGATATGTGTGTGTGATATGTGTGGCTGGTGTGTGCGGTGGATTGCTATATATATATCTAGGGGTGTGTGTGTGTGTGTGTGTGTATATTCGTGTGTCACCACACGTACCAGTCACCACCCACCACTCACCCTCAACCCCCACCCACTTAACCCTCATCACTCACCCAACCAAACTACTCTCTCCCGCCCAACCAACCCACTCACCCTCTTCCCGCCCACCACCCACTCACCCTATCCCGCCCACCCCACTCAGCGGGCAGGGAGGCAGGCACAGGGACCGGAGCAGAAGGGAGACACATCTCCCGCTCCCCCCTCCCCACTGGCGGCACAAGCCCCCTCCATCTCGCGCAGGCTGACAGCCACAGGGATCGGGCAGAAGGGGGCACCACACAGCGGCAGATCGGGAGCGAGCACACGTCACTGGGAGACTCATGAATATTCATGAGTCTTCCACTGACTGCCGGAGGCAAATTATAAACAAATGCCAGCTTTTAATATGTCACAAAAAATTTCGCCGATTAATACATGGAGAACGGATTGACTGACAGCTATACAGTTCTTTAGGTAAATAGAGATTGCCCACATGAAACTATTAAAGTAAAAAAATAAATTAAAAAAAAAAAAAAAAGACTGAACTGCAGCTTTAAAGAGAGTGTCTATCTAGCAGGAGGTCTGGGCTCAGACCCTGCTACTGCTGTTGCCGTGTGTCTGGGTGGGATCGCCCCGGACGCCGATTGCTGGAGTCACCTCGCATCTGATCCTTTGTGAAGATCCTTGCAGGCCCGGGTACTGGAGTGCCCGGCAGGTAACCCACAAGTGCACCAACTATATCACCATTTGTTCAGGACACAGTGGCTGCGCAGTCACCCATATAAGTTCACTATCTCACTTGGGGGTGGGGGGACATATTGGGTTGGGGAATTGGACACGGGGTGGGATAACCCGGTGAATGAGGGAAGTCAGCATCCTGGTAGATGCATTAGATAGTGTCTCCTCTAGGGAGGGACACCTGTTGGTATAAAGAGTCATATAAGCCTTTCATACAAGTAAAGTCATTTGGTTGGTTATATGCTATGTGTGTGTATTGATGTGTATAAGTGTAATGCGAGGAACCACTCCCCCTCTGGTGGGAGCTATCGCAGGTGGAGGCGCTGCACCAAGTATCAGGTATTATCTATTATTACGCGTGCCCCAGGCTCTCCGTGGCGGAGGCTTAGGCCCTGTGAGCCTACAGGTTATACAGCATATGGTAGCGGTCTGTGTTCACTAGGAAACAGGGCTACATATAATATTTTTAATACATAGCCCGCAGTGCAGTACAATGTGTGAGGGAGGGCAATAACATTGTGTGACAAGAGTGCAGTACATGTTAAGACAAACTGAGACAATAGGAAGGAGGTCCCTGCCCTAAGGAAATATCCGCATCGTCAAGTAATATCTCAAATTCTGTTTTGACCAATCCCTGTGTTTACTATTAAACCCATATTTGTAGATCGTAAATTCATTCGGGAAATACCTTCTTTGCAGGTGCAAACTTGTATGTATATTATACAGTATGTTATGCTCCTATCTTACTATTGAACAGCCTAAAGTGGCTTTACAAAAGGTAACCTAGAATCAAGGGCTGTACATGCTTCATTGCACATTAGGATTAGAGATTATGTACATACAGTATGTACTTTCTATAGTAGGCGAATACATGATTAAAAGGTGGGCATTTTCACTGGGTTTTTTTTTTTTTTAAATGTGTGTTGATTTTGCTGGAACTTAATTTGTTTTGGGTATTGGATTTTTTTTAAAATCCAAAAACGAAAAATAAACAGGAAAATGTGTCGCTTAAATTCGAAACTTTCCTTTATTTCCCAAAAACGACAGGTTTTTGTAATTCGCAAACTCAGAAGTTTGTCTAGTTTATTATTGCGTTTTATTTAAATATTTGTTCCACTTTTCGACTCCAAACTAACTTCAAAGTCGCGAAAAGGTCGGATTTCAATCCCACGAACCTTCCCATCCTTAAAATGAATCTTATTTTATTGTTGAATCTCATCTGAATTGAATGGGATTTTTTTAAGGCAAACTTTGAGAAATAGAATAATTGGATCATTGATCTGAAAAAGCCACAACTTGACTGACGTGTATTATTCATACATCTCCAGTGGAAAGGTACACTTGCATGCAGTCATTTGTAGGCATGCAAAAGTTTTGCTACTAAGAAAAACTCCACTTACATCTGCCCGCTTTCATCTGTGTGGAGAAAGGAACCAGAAACAATAGCAGAATGTGTTGATGCAACAAATGAGAAAAAGTGCGAAGGGACTAAAGACCATGGAATGTATGCATTGGAGAAAGTATCTCATTCATGGTAGCTTTTAGTCATTAACTCATTCTCTCCCACTCCTACACAGTTTTCACTATACTAAAATAACACTACTTCTGCTCCTGCATAAATACCAAGGACTGTTTACTTCTCCAACACATCAACCTAGTGCATTACAGTCTTTAAACATGCAAATCCAATGTTCTAAAATAACATCCTTAGTTATGTGTTTATCACTAATATAATTTCACTTCACCCTTTTAAAGCAGCAGTCCCCCTACTTCTTTATTTTTCACCCTTATTTATGACTTTTTTTTTTTTTTTTATAACTTAAATTTTATTGAATCAAAACAGCATAAAATACATTACAGAATACTTTTGTCTTGTATGCAAACAATATTTTAACAACTGTGTGAGTAACAACGAGGTCCTGCTGTGCTTCGGGACCCGGTGTTCCGGGTATTTTGGTGTGGACCATATAGTCCAAGCCGACTCTACTTAAATGGACAAACAGACACTTATAACTCAACTTAAAAGGGGAGACAATACATACTCACAAAAAAAAAAAATATAAGGAAAAGGGAGGTCGAGGCGGGGTGGGGAGGGGAAAGGGGTAGGTTGGGGGTGAGGTAGGGGGAGTGTGTTAGCAGTATATGCGACACGTGGTCCCGTGCCAAGCATCACAGATGTTTGCAAGCTGAGTCGTCTCTCACATTACTTATATTATAATGCTGCTATAAGGGGTCTTGGGTGTATAGAATACCTCTTGTAAGTCCCTCCCAAGGAGAACACATCTACTGTTATCAGAGCCATATTGAGGACCTCTCAATCCCCGGGATATCTGTCTGTGCCAGCCAAGGCGTCCAGACTTTTAGAAAATTGTCACCAGTATCGTTAACTAAACTCGTTAATTTTTCCATCTGGCAAATGAACCAAATTCGATTCCGAATCTTTGGGATGGTTGGGATATAAGATTGTTTCCATAATGCTGCGATCTCGCACCGCGTTGCAATTGCAAAATGGGCAATTAGTTTGTTATTTGCTTTGGAAAGGCCCATCAATGGCCTGTTCAGGAGGAACAACCACGGGTCTGGGGGAATGGTGAGATCGAACAGTCTCTGTATCCAATGTCTAATCGCCTCCCACAGTGGAGAGATCCGTGGGCAAGACCACAGCATATGTAACAGGTCGGCTGTTCCTCCGCACTGGCGGGGGCACAGGGGAGAGGAACCCGGCACAAACCTTGATAATTTCAGTGGGGTGAGGTACCATCGCATTAGGACTTTATATGCGTTCTCCTTGAGCGTGGTGCATATGGAGCTCTTCGCTGTAGCCATATATATCTCGCTCCATTCTTCATCTTCTAAGTTTTCACCCAGATCTGTTTCCCATTGAGATCAGAATGAGGGTATCTGCTGCTCATGTTCATCAGAACTGATCACTTCTCCGTATAGCTGAGATGTAAGTCCCTTCGTGTCGGTCTCAGCCAGACAGAGCTTTTCGAAAGATGTTAGTAGGGGGTATGGGGCAAATTTGTTATAAAATGCCCTGATCTGGAGGTATCTAAAGAATTCTGAGTGAGGGATCTCTTTTTCTTCCCTGATATGGTCGAATGTTTTGATTTTTCTGTCGTGACCCTCCAGATCTCTAATCCGATTGTAGCTCCTCTGTCTCCAGATTGAGATATTACTGACTGATAAACCTGGAGCGAAATCAGGGTTATTCCAAATGGGTGTTGCCATGGAATTTTTTGTCGTGAGGGAATGTCGAAATTTCGTAGACTCCCAGATTGACACTGAGTTGGTCACCGAGGAGAGCGGCATGGCGGTAAATTTTCGCGCCGTTTTAGGTAACCAAATTAAGCTGCTCAGTTCTAGAGGTGCACACGCAGCATTTTCTATTTCCACCCATCTCTTTAACTTTGGGTTAGATTGCCATTGTACAATCTGACTTAATTGTGCCGCCTTGTAGTATGATACCAGGCAGGGTACTGCTAGGCCGTCCGCCACCACAGATCTTTTCATATTTAATTTACTTACTCTCGGTTTTTTACCTCCCCAGATAAATTTGGAGATTTCAGATTGAAGTGAGAGCAAGTCCCTCCAACTAAGTGGCACTGGAAGAGTTTGGAAGAGGTATAATATATGGGGGAGTAGGTTCATTTTGACACTCTGGATACGTCCAATCCAGGATATCCTTTTGGATGTCCACTTCCGTAAATCAGATTTTAAGGTCCGAATCAGGTTGGGGTAATTTGCATTGTACACGTCTTTTACAGTTTTGGTGATGTGGACACCCAGGTATTTTATGTGGTTTTGTTGCCAGTTAAATTTGAAATTCAATTTTAGTAATTTCTCCATGTGTCTAGGGAGGTTGATGTTGAGGGCTTCCGATTTGGATTGATTGATTTTGAAGCCGGAGACCTTAGAGAATCGATCTAGTAGGTCGAAGAGGTTTGGTAGGGACGTAAGGGGTTTTGTGATAATCAAGAGGATGTCATCCGCATACAGGGCCGCTTTATGGGTCTGGGAGTATGCGTTTAACCCTGAGATGTCTGGGTTTCCTCTGATTTGTGCCGCCAGTGGTTCGATACATAGGGCGAATAAAAGCGGGGATAATGGGCAGCCCTGTCTCGTGCCGCTCTTTATTTGGAATGGCAGAGAGGGGTAGCCTTGGTGTATGACCCTGGCGGTGGGGTTAGAGTACAGCGATAAAATCGCCTCACTCACCCGATCTCCAAAGCCAAATGTCGCAAGCGTCTCTTTTAAATATGGCCAGTCTATCCTATCGAAAGCTGTTTCTGCATCCAGACTTAACAACATGCTTTGAGTTGCCTTACTATTTGCCAAATCCAACAGATCAATAAATCGTCGTGTATTATCCGCTGCTTGCCGGCCCTTGATAAATCCGACTTGATCTGGGTGTATAAGTCTGGGTAGGATGAGACTAAGTCTATTGGCCAATAATTTAGCGTATAATTTAACATCAGTGTTAATTAATGATATAGGCCGGTAACTTTTGCAGTCTAGCGGGTCTTTCCCAGTTTTATGAATTAGTGATATTGACGCCTTTAACATCTTCTTGGGGATGGGGGCTCCCGCTAAAATAGCGTTAAACATGTGGAGCAACCTTGGGGCGAGCAGCTTTATAAATTTCTTATAGTAAAGCCCTGAGACTCCATCAGGCCCAGGGGCCTATGATGGCTTCAGTTCTTTAATGGCCTGAGATAGTTCTTCCATAGTGAAGTCACCATTTAAAGCTGCTCTATCAGTGTCCGTCAATCTCCCTAGTTCCGAGCTGGCTAAGAAATCTCTTAGGGCACCGCTCGTTGTAGAGTTATGTGCCACTTTTTCACCGTTATACAGTGTTTCATAGAAGGAGCCGAATTCGTTTACAATTTTCTGAGGATTAGACGTGGGGGTACCAGATTTTAAGCGTATAGCTTGGATGTTATACTTAGCTTGCCTGTCCTTTAGCATGCGGGCCAGCATTGTATCCGGCCTGTTCGCTTTCTCGTAAAATTTTCTCTTTGACCAACTCAGTGAATTGTCAGCTCTGGAAGCTAGTAGCATGTTAAGTTCAATTTTGACATCTTTTACCTCCTGTAAGGTTTTGGGGTCTAAATTCTTTTTATGGTTAGAGGAGAAAGTCTGTAATTTGTTTTGGAGATTAATAATTTTGGACTCTCTTTCTCTCTTTCGTCTGGCTGTGATATTTATTAACGTGCCGCATAACGTTGCTTTATGGGCTTCCCATAGGACAAGCTGTGAGTCGACAGAGCCCGTATTGATATTGAAGAATTGGTCAATCTCGTTGCCAATAACATCACATATTTCGGGTATTTTTAAGATTGATTCATTAAGTTTCCAGTTCGTCCCAGGTCTATCAGTTCGGATATTTTTGCACCTTAGCTCTATTGGCGCATGGTCTGACCATGAAATATCATGGATCCCTGCTCGGGTAACCTTAGGAACCAGTTGACAGGACACAAAAAAGTTATCAATTCTGCTGTACGAGCCATGGGGGTGAGAGAAGAAAGTGTAATCCCTGTCTGCCGGATGTAATTCCCTCCATATATCTGATAACTGGTTGGTTTTGAGGCCCCGGCACAAAGATACACCCGCTCCCTTGTTGTACTGACCTACAACCCCTGACCTAGCCAGGTGCGGTTGCATGACTATGTTAAAGTCACCCGCGAGCACGACGCTCCCTTGGGCCACTGAGTTCAGGGTTCTGAAAAACTTATCGAAAAAGATCGTGCTCTTCTCGCTGGGAGCGTATAAGCAAGCCAACGTGATTCTCTGCCCCCTAATTGTACCTACAACAATAATGTATCTACCATCCGTATCACGTTTACTTAACTGCACCTCGAACGGAATGCTGTTCCGGAATAATATAGCTACCCCCCGGTTTTTGACTGCTGCTGATGATGTGAAAACCTGAGTGAAATCTTTGTCAAGATATTTAGGGGCACTTGATTTACTAAAGTGTGTCTCCTGTAGAAAAAGGATTTCAGCGTGTTTCCTTTTATAGTCTGTAAAGGCTAACTTCCGTTTGGTTGGGTTGTTAAAGCCCTGTACGTTATGGGAAATAAGTATCAATGCCATTTATTAATGTGTGTGAGGGATAGCTTCGTGAAATCTTTGGACTCACCCAAGATTCCATCCTTGGAGCATGCCCGGTCTGTAGTGCTGAGACGCATCTGTACCATCTGTTGTGTGTTTTGACGGTGTGGCTGATGTTTCCCTGAGAGGGGAAGGGAGGGAGAGGTGGGATGGTGAGTGTTTTATGAATCCACAAGTGGGGGAGGGGGGATGGGAGGAGAGGGAGGGAAGGGAGGGTGGGAAGGCGGGGGATGGGGGACCACATGTAGGTAAAAAAAGTAGGGAGGGAACAAAAAATAACATGCATATATAACATCAACATGGTAGAGACATCAAATAATAAAAAAACAAGAATCCACCTCGGGAGCCCCCGAGTGTGTCTCTTGCGCCCATGGGGTTGGTCTCCTGGTCCAGTCTTATAGAGGGATCTCTCCGTCTTGCTGGGACCCGACCTCCCTGGGACTTGTGTGCGATCCCTCTTTCTCAGGGATCGTAAGTGGAAACGCATGCACGCCAATACGGGGGATCCCGCCGGCGTGTTTTTCATAATCAGCTACTATATGTAACTCCGTTAAACTCTTCAACAATGGAAACTGGAACAGAAACTGCATATCAATAAAAACCTCCCAAACATAACGAAAAACTTTGCCCTGTGTCTAACCTTCTGTCTCCCTCCCTGAACCACGTCACCTATTTGGAGCCCATCTACTTAGCTACTTGGAGAATGTTAACCCACCCCCCCCCTCTTCTCCTCCTCCTCCATCCCCTCTCCTCTTCCCCCTCCACCCCCCTCTCCTCCTACCTCCTCCACCCCCCTTTCCCTTAGATCCTTTTTATTGAGTGTGTACATATGCATCCCCACTCCTCCTTCCTCCCCTACTCCCCTCTCTTCATCCCCCTCCCCTTCTCCTCCCCCCCTCTCCTTCTCCCCCCCTCTCCTTCTCCCCCCCTATCCTTCTCCCCCCTCTCCTTCTCCCCCCCCTCTCCTCCTCCCCCCCCTCTC
>WSYH01001098.1:0-141455 GCA_036426205.1 Ascaphus truei | reverse complement strand
TGTGTGTGTGTGTGTGTGTCCCTGTGTGTCCTTTGGCCCGTCACTCCGCCTCAGGCCAATGAGAGGTGTGCGGGGGCGGGCCAAGGGACCAATCAGATTTCCCCTAGGGACACCGGACATCCAGGCAGGCAGGCAGGCAGGCAGGCAGGCAGGCAGGCAGGCAGGCAGGCAGGCAGGCATACAGTGCTTTCACTAATATAGTATAAGATGTCACCTGTTTTATGGCTGTGAAGCGCCATGTACATTGATGGCGCTATATAAATACAGATATACATACGTACCCTTCACCCGCAGCTAACATCACTCATCGTTTCCACTCCATGAGCACCATTTTGGTTTTGCCCATGCTGAAACACAAGCTGTTTGGATAGGAAGTGGAATTGTTTAGATCTGGTTGTTAAATGTAATCCATTCATACTAACAAACCATCTCTTCATGCCCCATTAATGTCATGATCCAAGGACTCAACCCAGTGGGATCGGAGGGACCTAGTTAGAACGCCAGTGAAACGTTGATTGAATCATAATCGCAGTTCCTTCGGAAGCAATAGGAGGCCCTTTAACTTGCCGGGTACTTGGCAGATTCTCAGTTGATACATTGCAAGGGAAATCTGTAACCAGGATCAATGTTATGAGGTTCTGCTCAAAAGACATTGGAGGCAACTGGAGCTCCAAAAACAGGTGCACATTGCGTCGTTTTAACTCTGCTTTACGCCATTGATGTATTTATTCCACCCTGAGCGCTTTGGGGAGTGCCTATAAGAGGAGTTAGGGGAGAAGAACAATATTAGAATGGGATGCAGGACTCCCAACAGCGTTCCTGGCTCACTAAAGTCTTGACCTGGCCGCCCCCCGGGTTGTTGGTGGTGGGGAGTGTCTGGCAGACTGCTGACCAGGGGTGGGGGGCACGTGTTGTTGGTGACCTGGTGAGGGTGGTTGCTGGCGGCTTGTTCAGGGTGGGCCAGAGGAAGGGGCTCATTTGGCAAATTCCACCATGTCCCTCTGTTCATTCAAGATGCGGTGAAGCGGTCTTCCCGTTACTGGAGAAGATTTTTAGCCCCGTTCACGTTACGGGAGCCGAAGACCTCTCCAGCACAGGGAAGGCAGATTCACAGCGCAGCGAAGGGGCCATCATAACAATTTTTTTGCTACTTCTCACTTTCCAGCATTCGCCACCAAAGCGCAGTCTTTGATTTTACCTCTGGACGGATATTTCCTTTCTGCGCGAATTATTACTGCCTAATTTGATCTGATCTAGAGGATGTGGGCTGGCTGTCAGAAAAATAAGACAACATTTGGAGACGCTTGACAGCATCACTATTTCATCTAAATGATCATAAAAGCTCTTCTTAAGTATGAAAAAAAAATGAGTTTATTTATTTTGTTGGTTGGTTGGTAACATTTTGTACATTTGTCCCAGAATGCTGCCAGTTCACAATGTTTCATTTATGACATGAATCTACTACAGCAAGGGTGCACAAACGCTTTTCCCTGCGCCCCCCACCCTGCTCGCCCCCCCCCCCCCCTCT
Organism: Ascaphus truei; assembly: GCA_036426205.1. Classification (NCBI taxonomy): domain Eukaryota; kingdom Metazoa; phylum Chordata; class Amphibia; order Anura; family Ascaphidae; genus Ascaphus; species Ascaphus truei. The sequence continues at coordinate 139,927 of WSYH01001098.1, read as the reverse complement.
TACCTTGTCTCCAGCGTCAAATGACGTCGCGGGGGTCATGTGATGTCACGCGGCGTCGTGACCCCACGGGTCGCCCGAAATCTTCAGAGACAGATGCCTTTTCATTTAAATGCCTTGGGGAAGAGTGCGGGGTCTCTGTAATCATTGTGCCCTCCCAGAAAATCGCAGGGGGCACGCCCAACAGTTTGCGCACCCCTGTACTACAGTATATATTGTGGAAAGCGGTTTGTCTGGTCGCTATGCTTTTGGACACCTCTTAAGACACCATAACCACATTTTGCATGATGGTTCCTGAAGTCATGGAGCAGGTTTTGGTCTATGTTTGGATACAATTCACAAATGGCATCACTGATGACATTAGCAATGACATAAATGATGACATCACATATGACATGGGTTAAAGAGGGCACCATTATCGATTTAATTCACAATTTCAGGTCTGCAATGGACAAGACCACTCCAGATTAAACTCGTTTAATGCCGGGCACTTTATCTAGTCATTTATAAATCACAAAAAAAAAATATGCATTCCGAATCACAGCATTATTTCCTATTTGTGTCAAGGTGTGGGTGTCAGCAGCTGCTTAAGGTATGGCTAGGAGGTGTAATATAGTGAAAACCATATGTAGGAAGTGTCTGTTTTCATAATGGGTTTCAACATATGGGCTGCCGAAAATAAAAAAAAATTCCTCTTCCAGTGACTCTGATGTTAAAACACAAGCAGATATGTGTTTAACTGCTCATATTTTTCACATCCGTTTGCAAAATGTTGTGGATTATATCGAAGGAGGGAGAAAGGACGAGATGCTCACAGCGTGGCCGTCCCGCGAAGCTTAGCAAACCTAACCGTCGGAAGCATTCAGCTGCTTGAGGACTGAGTAGAAATTTCTCATCACGGGTGTATTTCTATTACAGAAAATCCAGGTCAATTTGTATAAGGAAAATTGAGGTGCAAATGAGTGGGATTTATATAGGGGATGGTCCTGTGCAGTGCCAAATAGGTGAAAATGAAGCACTCACAGCTGGTCAGTAGCGGTCTAATGACCAATTGCAGTGATGAATGCTGAAAACTGCAAGCTGAAGTGCTCCTCATGATAAAACATAAGAAGAACATTGCATAATAAAATGTATTAAACAGCGACATAACAGGGAGAGTAGGGGATACACTCACATTCTCCTAGTCTGTTTGGCGCAGTAAATGTGTTGAGGGTACACTTAGACCACTCAGGATCGTCCCAATGCCACCGCATAGAAGCCACAAATGTCCCGCTCCAATCCTCGTGTCGGCGATGTCTTTGTCTGTGTGGGTACTGTAGTTCCGCGTCTGCGCTCGCACAACAGTACGGTATGCCAATGGAGTCAGCCTGGCTGGCTGGTATGGTATCTTTAGAGGGTCAAAAACCCTACGCGTTTCGCCTCTGTCAAGTCAACGGCTAATCGCGTAGGGTTTTTTGACCCTTTAAGGACACCATACCAGCCAGCCAGCCTGACCAGCTGTGAGTGCTTCATTTTCACCTATTGGGCACTGCACAGGACCATCCCCTACATAAATCACACTCATTTGCGCCTCAATTTTTCGTTTTATCTGTTCACACGGTACTAGTGACCGGTTTTTGTAGGCAGCACTGAGTAAGAATTATTTGCAAATCACCTATGAGTGTGAGCTACTGTTTGCTCTCCTGAAATGTATTTTGCAGTTTATATAAGGTGGAGAGCCTCTTCAATTGCACTACACGGCTTTGATTCTTATATACAAGCCATACCCATACTTATGCATATACTGTAAGACAGCATATAGATGTAATTGGCTTGATTTCCCATGAAAGCTCTTAGGAATATGCAGTTAGTTTTCTTTGGCTTTGGTATAACTTTAAGTGATGGATGGTGGCCCAACCCACAGATTAGAAAACACTGGGGAGTTATCGATTAAACTGTGAAGTCAGTGGAAGTATCCTCGCGAAAGGGCCCCCGATAGGCAACAGCAGAGTTTATTTTGAATAACCCCACATGTTTACATTTTATAGTAAAAACATAAGGCATAAAATGAATTGATTTTAAATATATATATATATATCGACTGGATCCCAAGAGAGATTAAAAGACTAAGACAACGACCAAAAGTAAGATAGGAAAATGAAATCAGAAAATGTGTTGAAGCGACGTGGAGAAGAGAGGCTGCAACCACAGTACCTGGGAGATCATTGGGGAGGCTTCATCCAGCATTGGGGAGACAAGGGTTAAAGATGATGATGATGATGATGAATATATACATATATATATATATATGGTGATGATATATATAGATGTGTGCCCCTATACTATATATATGGGTATATTAAGAAAATAATATATTTAGATATTATTATAATATATATATAATATATATATAGTCAGATAAGGCCGTTGGACTCCAATAGGCTGCTGGCTCAAGCAGCCACAGGTGCACAATCCCATATAGAGAATGCGTGGCTGGGCACAGGACATCTACCCTTGTGTAGAGCCTTATAGTAGAAAGGTAGACGGAAGCTGCGGCAGCCAGGGAGGTGACCGGCCAGCTTGGGTGCATAGGAGATGTTATGGCCGTGTTTTATATTCTCTTTTCTCTTGTCTCTCGTCCTTACCTATATATGGTTGGTTCTATCCTCCTTTTACCACTTTTAGGCCATTTGACAGACCCAAGCCGCAGCTAGCAAAGAATGGTAGTTCGGTTAGGTGGTCAGCAAAGGCAGAGGGCTACTTAGAAACCGTCGTAATAAGGGCGCACAGCGCATTGTGTCCATATGGGCGCCCGTGGGCCAGGCGGTCCCCTTAATGCCATGGATAATCTTGTATTATAGGTAGCATGGAAAAGTAAGGCATTGGTTCCGGCTATTTCGAACGAACAGAAGAGTGCGATTCGAGAGGGAGAGGAAGGGCGGTGGGTATTGTTTTTTCTCTTTTTGCCGGGAGATGACGGGGAGAGAAACATAGAAGAGAGGGCATAGGGGCGAGCCAGGGGAGTGAGGTAGCATTGAGACACACGGGTGTAGCGCTCCACGGGGAGAAGGCGCGTTAGGTCATTTCGTCGTGTACCCCCCCCCCCCTCATCTCAGCGTCCACCGATCTCCTCCCATGTCCTATTAACGTTCGTTTGCCAGGCGCTCTTCTATATCTCTCTTTTCTGTTCAATTTTCCCCATCTCGCACGGCCACGCCAAGCGGCGAGATGGCCGGGAGAATCGTAAAGAGCAACAGGTCGACCATGTCGCGCTGTATACAGAATGACCTTCAGCGAAGCACGGTAGAGTAATCGGAGGGCCCGGGGAGCAAGACGATCGACCGTCTTCCCACGAATATTAAGGGATTTTAGAGACTGAGCTTCCTCGTCAGGGTATTCACAGCTTCCTCTTTTCCTTTAACACCTTCCTATATACATAACGTACCGTTCCAAGGAATTGGTATAACAGGAGAGGAGACAGCACTCAATGTGAAAATCAAAGTGTATTAGTGAAAGCAAAAATACATCCAGAAACCCAACGTTTCGGTCACAGAATGGGGGACCTTCCTCCGGGGGATACCAAAAACAGATCGGACTGTATTTTTGACTTTCACTAAATACACTTTGATTTTCAACATTGAGTGCTGTCATCTTGTTTACCAATCCTTGGAACCGGTAACGTAGTAAGCGTATTCTGATGCTATATAGATCGTCTAATTAATATATATCTATAGCTAGATTCTTATCTCTATATCTGTATGTCTCCGACGCGTATGTGCGTTTTTTTACTGGCTCCAAGGGGCAAGAAGGTAGAACCCCAAAAGCAAAGAAAGGGGCGAACGAAGGGACACAGGGATGGAGAGCAAAACGACGAAGGAAGCGGGGGAGGGGGGGAAAGATTAGAAATGTGGTGGGAAGAAAGTGAAAAGTATTTATGATGTCTTGTGGATGCTAGTTTCCAACACATTTGTGTGTAATCACGACCCACACACCACACAACAAACACCACACACAACACACACTACACACACACACACACACACACACACACACACACACACACACAAATATACACACACAAACACACACAAATATATATAATCTGGGGCACTCCAAACAAGTCGATTTAAAATATAGTACAGTGCTATAACACACCTGTTCTATTTATATTGTAGGCGTTTCCAAAGACAAATGCGCTTGCAGAGAAAGAGAAGGTTTGGACAGACAGCAGATTTATTTTCCCCCATCTGATTTGCTTTGCGTGCGTGGCGATGCAACATGACGACAGTTATGGGACCGGGCTTTTCCAGCAGCCGGTGCATCGATGATTAAATGAGAAGATTGCTTCCGGAATTCCAGCCTCACAGAACCCAAAGGCTTGACGGCTGAAAGCAAACAGTAACATAGTGATTGCAAGACTACCAAAGCTTCAGTACAAAGGCTTTCTGTCCTTCTCTCTTCCAGTCTCTCTCTTTCCAGCTCTCTCCCTTTACGTTTTTTGTGTACGGCAGTACAGCTCTTTTTCTGTTTCCATTTCCTCTTTCGCCTTCTCGTGCTGTTTCTATCTTTTCTCTCTATCTCTTAGAAAAATGGCTTGTAAAACCCGGCCCAACATAATAATGTCTCATCTGCCCGACTCGAGCACAGTTTATGGTTGAGGTCGTTTTGTTCCTGCCTGGCTCGTGCCCGTGGCTTGCTAAATGAATATGGGCTGTTTCGTTTCAGCACAAAGCCTTTAGTAATTATTCATGTGTTCAGTAAAAAAAAATAGGAGGGTGAATGGTTCCTGTAACACCGGAACAGAATTCCGATAGAATGTTGGATGTTTCCCACAGAATGTTCTGTGATTCCGTCAGAGTGCGTTAAAGGCGTTCCATCAGAGGTGCAAATGTAAAACAAAACACTTAGGGGCTTATTCTACATCCACCAAAGTCAGTGGGGAATTTTGTCTGAAACTGCCCCAATCGGCTGCTTCAGCGGATATAGAATAAATCCCTTAATTCTGGAAAATACCAGTGCTGTGAATGTACCATTTTTTTCATGTGCAGGTAGTCCTCGCTATCCAACGTTTCACTTTACAATGAATGGCATATCCAACGCAACCCTATGGGCCATTTTTCGACGCCGGAATGCGTTAACCGACGCTCACCGCCACTGATTAACATGGGACTCACTTTAGAACGGTTTCACTGTCCAGCGCTACTTCCAGAACGGATTCCGTTGGGTAACCGAGGAGCGCCTGTAGTATTGTACATGTGCATACATGAATGTCATTAGGTTTAAGTTATCTAACACCCCCTAACATTACTGGGACCAGCTGTGCGGCTGTACCATACTTCATCCCACAGTGAGCAGCCACTTTACCTTATGTTTCAACATTGCCCCTTACACCCTCTAGATTGTAAGCTCTGAGGACGAGCAGGGCCCTCATTACCTCTTTGTATCTTTTTGCGCTTGTATGTCCTTATTGGTGTGTCATTCTGTTTATGCAGTTGATGTCACTCTGTACCCCCATTGTACTGCGCGGTGGCATATGTTGGCTCTTTACAAAAATAATGATAGTAATTATTAAATTGAGTAAAAGTTAAAACGTTTTTCTCCTTTGTAATGTAGAATAGTTCTTTTTGGTAATAGGATTGGTAGAACCACTCCTTTATTTGACGTGGTTAAAGCAACAATATCTGCTCCCCCACCCCCCATACCTCATTGATCTGTTAACCCTTTTCGTGTCGGAGAGGATGCGGTACCAGAGTGACGCAGCCCATTCCGGCACTTGGCGATCACGTGATTGTTTAACGCGAGTGAAAGAAGAGGGAGTTCTCCACTTCCCTTTACCCGCCTGCCCGATCGCGTTCAGTGTTCCAGCAGGAACGCCGTATGCGACTCGCCGTTCCCCACAAAAAATGAGCTTAAAAGCACTGACGTAGCCACTATGTCACTGACGGTGGGGACGCCTGAAGTGCCAGACCCTAATAAGTGGATTCATCTTGGGGCAGTCAAAGGTTTAATATGCCGGTGAGCTGTGAAAAGAAAAAAACAAGAAGGCCGTCAGGATTGTCCAATTACAATGTTAAACAATTAATGATATAAACCGCTCATCCTTATATTAATTTTTCTTTTAGGTAAGTAACATGGTGCATGAGGGTTAATGAAGGGAACGAAGGGTATGATCAAAGAAGATCCAGAAGAATCCTCCACTAGGTTGCACTCTATGCTTCAAGAATGAGATATGTTTTGGACAATTTTGTCCTAGCAAAACTGATTTTGCTAGGACAAAATTGTCCAAAATATATCTCATTATTGAAGCATAGAGTGCAACCTAGTGGAGGATTCTTCTGGATCTTCTTTGATCATACCCTTCTTTTTGTCCAATTAGAAGCCACAATGTTATGCCCCTGTCATGTCACAGCTTCCTATTGGCTCACAGGAGTAATGCCAAACTGGTGGCCATTTTGACTTCTCTAAGGAGAGGAGAATACCAGCACATTAAAAGGTGTAAGTTTCTAGAGAACAAGGGTGCCAGGAGCTGAGAATAGCACTGTTTGTTTGAGAGGGAATGCTGCTTTAAACTGATGCTAAAATCAGCCATCGAATAACTGCAATTTCCACTTAGACACCTTTATAAGGATCCAGTAGATCAAAGACTAACATCCCTTTCCCACCCCACACGGAACACCACTCTCCCCTGCACAGAATCGCACCGTTAGTTGAGAGATCTGTCCTGTCTTGTTACAGCTGCGGTGGAAGCTTGCGTGTTGCACGGACTGAGACGCAGGGCCGCGGGTTTCCTGCGCAGTAACAAAATAGCCGCCCTGTTTATGAAAGTGGGGAAGAGCTTTCCTCTTGCAGAAGAACTTTGTAAGAAGGTGCAAGACCTTGAACAGATGCTCGAGAGCAAGTAAGAGCTTTTACGTATTAACCACTTTGATGGGAAATTGTCCACTGCTTCTGTTTTTAAAGGGGCAATCCAAGCTGGCTGTTCCCCCCCGCCCCCTTTGTTTTAGATAGGATTGAAGCAGGGGGTCTCCGGAGCTGAACCTCATTCATTTCAGCTCTACGTACCTCCTGCTTCTGGAGATACTTACCTCCGCAGGGGGCGTGCCGTTAGCTGCTCCGGCTCGCGAGCTTGGGTCCACGTAATGGACTATTTTCAAAGCTCCTCCACCTGCATACCAAAGAGGAAAGCAATCCCTTACTAACCCTTATGGCAAACAAACCCACGCCAGGATACCTACTCTATCACCCACACAAAGCACCTAACCACCACCTGCCATCTACAGGAGGGACCTACAGGTCTATTAGCCAAAAGATGTCGGTAAGTTATGTCTGTAGAAGGCGGGGGGTTCTTAGCTGTGTTGGGGTGGGTGTAGGGGAGTTAGTGATGGGGGCAGATGCTCCCCACGGAGGGTGGTTAGGGCTTAGCTTTCTCCCTTGCTGTAATGGTTAGAGGAAATGCCCTGCTGGCGTCTTGGGTATGCAAGGGGGGTAAGCAGTGTAGTTGTAAGGAATATTAAGCTAGCCACTTGGGCTACTAAGGGGTTAATATATGAGGGCTACTACGGGGTTAATATATTAAGAACATGTATTTAAGCCTTGCTAGTTGTTTGTGTAATATATTTTTAGAATATATTCCAGGTTGAGTTAGGTTATATTGCCAATATATACATAATGGCCATTATATACATAGACAAGATTGGCCCAACATCAGCCAGGGCTGGGTGATAAAAATGATCATAAATGTAAGGAATGGCACGTTGGCGCCCATGAATAGTTATTTCGATGTTGTAGCCTCATTTGCATTGCTAAATGGCGTTAGCACTACCAGCAAAATATCACTGGGGTAAAATGCATGTTATTATTGCGTTACCATATGCGATATGACTTTAGCGACAAAGGGTGCATGAACATATTTAGCGTTTAGCGTCAATCTTTTTCATTTATCTGATGTGTAGGGAATCTAAGCCTTGGGCCCATATTTACTAAGCAGTGCGGGGCCCTCCTGGACTTGCATTAAAAATGTAGTGCAATCCTTGCAATCTGCCATAAACGTAACACCTAAATCCTGTAACGGTAGTATCACAATGACATGCAGTTCAGTGCTATGAATCACTCAAGCTTATTGGGACACAGAAATAAGTCTGGGGATTGGTTGAATTCTAATACAACACTGGCATACGTCAAAGTGAATGCAGTTGACATCTAGTTAATGGTCAGTGCTTTGGTCCCCTATAACAGTATTGGTGGGTAACCGGATTCACATGTGGCCCTCTGAGTCTTCAACTGCGGCCCCCAGCCACTGACCGCCCCAGCAGCCCGCGCTGCTCTCCCCAGTGCAGGCGGAGCAGAGATGCAGCTGGGGAGGATCATAGCTTCTTCCCACTCCCTCAGCTGCTGAATAATAGCTGATACTGTGCTGCCCTGCTCCTCTCCTGTGATAATCACTGGTTCTCAGCGTAAGGAGAGGAGCGGGACAGGATTAATCAGCGCTCCGGTATTAAGCAGCTGAACGGAACGGGGAGAAGCAACGTCCCTTCTGCCCGTGGACCATATACATAAATATGTGTGGGGAATGTGCGGCCCATAAAGTATACCATGTGGCTTACCATGGTCCTAAAACCTTGAAACTTCAACCATGTATTTGGTGGAAACAATGTTTCTTGGCATTCATGTTGGTCTGTGCCTGTGTTTCTCTAGTAGCCATCATGAGATATAAGTTGGGCCCTCAAAGAGGACAATTGCATGGTTGTATTGTATGTTGACCACGGCCCCCGATTGTTGACTAGATTAACTTTTTCGTAGTAATTGTGGCAGTTCCCGGTCTGACTTCTCTCCATCCCCAGGAGGAACCAGATGCACGGTGTCCACGAGAGTGTGCGCAGGACGCAGAGGCTCCTGAACCTGTCCCCGCAGGCTATCAAACATCTGTGGATTCGAACTGCGCTCATCGAGAAAGTGTTGGATAAAATTGTACTTCACCTGGTGGAGAACTGCAGGTAGGTGCGATGCAGCCATTCTTAGGTGGGGTCGCAAATGAGTATCCGTCACACAAGTCTAAGGAAGTGTATTAGGGCCAGATCCACAAAGCTCTGTTAAGCCAAGGCAGATAGCGGGACGTTATATAAAACAGGAGCGGACGTTCTGTTCCCTGAGGTTAACGCATATCCACAAAGCCTATTATATGCACACTCAGCGTCCGTGCTGCAGCTCATCAGTGTAGGGTTGTCTTAGCATAGCATTGCGTTATCTGCTAATGGCGTCACGTTAAGTCACTTACTGGAACTCTGGGGATCTGGGCCTTAGTGAGTAGTATTAGTGTGTAATAAAAGACATGTATTACCATGGTTAATGGTGACAGCATAACGTGTATCAGATTTAGTGAAGAGTACTTCCTTTGAAGTGCTGTACTGTCACCATTATGCCACTTCATTATGCTCTAATAACTAATACTGATACTCTTTGGCTGCGTCCATAGAAGGACAAGCAGCGCTGATGCGTGCGGACGCTCCGCGCTGAGCCCCTGCATCCTCAATGAGGATGCCTTGAGAGAGGGCTCACGCGAGCGTCCGCAGGCGTGCGGAGGCTTTGGAGTTTTCAGCCGAGCGCCAAGCTGTTTTTCAGCGCGCTGTCGGCTGAAAACATCCAATCAGCCTTAAGCAGCGTCAACGTCACGGCGCTGTGACGTCGGCGCCGTGACATTGACGTCAGTGCGTCGCGGGCGATTGGCCCAGCGACGTCACTGCCCCGCCTCCAACCACCTCGCCCCGGCTCCCTTCGCGCACTCTGGCTCGCCTGCAAGTCCGTGGAATCGCGCTGACTTAAGCAGGCGAGCCTCAGCGTTAGCGCGCCTCCGCTCTCCTCACCCCTCTATGGCCCGGGCCTTTGTGTAGACCTGTGCTGCTGACCCTAGTTTTGGTAACACTGTTACAGTTTAGTTAGAGACTGTAGAGCAGGGGAGGCCAGCTCCAGTCTCAAGGGCAACCAACAAGTCAGGTTTTAAGGATGTCCCTGCTTCAGCACAGGTGACTCAATGACTGAGGTTCTCAGACCGTAGGTACCTACTAAATATCTTTCGTTCTGAATGCAAAATACATTATTACGGAATAATAATATACTCTTTTGGTTCTTACATTCTTAAACAGGTGTAGACGCTTTGTGGGGAGCTGGGGGCAAGAGGCACAGGGATTTGTGTGCAGAGCTTTGCATTGCTAGTACAATCCCACAGAGGGGCACAGGGGGAATCACACAAAGAGGGGCATCAGGGGGACACGGGGGTACAGGACCAGAGTAGTATCAGGGGGGCACACGATTGGTGCAGGAAGTATAGAGAGGAGCAGTGGATGCATCAGGAAGAGAAAGAGATGGGCGTTGAATGCATGAGGGAGAGAACAGGAGCAGTGGGTGCAGGAGGCAGAGCGGGAGGGGAAATGGGTGCAGGAAGCAGGGAGAGAGACAGGCAAAGAGAGAGGAGCAGTAGAGGGCGAAAGAGTGGTGCAGTGGGTGTGGGAGAGATAAGGTGAGGTGTAGGAGAAGAGAGGAGTAGGGGGTGCAGGAGGAGAGAGAGGGATGGATAGTGAGTGCAGGAGAGAGAGAGAAAGCAGGGGGTTCAGGTCCCCCGAGGAAACGAGTACAGCCCTGGGAGTCTGTGCACTGATTGGCTATAGAGCCTCCCGAGCTATAGAGAGTATCTGAAGAATAGCTAGAAAAATACCACAGATACATTGTATGACTAAGGGAGGTCTAATGCTGGTGGCAACCACGGTTCAAGTGCCAATAGGTCTCAAATTGACCCTTAACTAGGTCCATTTGTGCTGTGTAACATTTTGGCCCATTTTTAGAAAGCCGTTCCACAGGACACCTTCTGCTAATGGAAGACACCTTGCGGTCCGTTCAAGTCAATGGGCAGTAAGGTGTTTTGTGGAACAGCACGACTTCGTAAATATGGCCCTTTATGCTACTGTATGGCTTTTAATGCAGTTTCCTTTGTATTGAATAGCTAAGGTGGCTACACTGTGACGTGAGGGTGTCTGTGTATCATTAAGGTAGGGCAGGGGTGCACAAACTTCCTACACTGCGTCCAACCTGCCTGCCCTCCCCCTGTGTCGCACCCCCTGTGGCGTTAAATGACGCTTTGGGGTGATGTGACGCACAGCGTAATTTTACGCCGCGTCTCCATGGCAACTGGGTCATGTTGTCATAGAGACAAGTGGACATGGAAGCCGGTAAGTGAACCGCGCCCCCCCCAAAAAAGACCCCCCTCCCCAGTTTGCGCCCCACTGAGGTAGACGACCGAATTCATTATCTTGTCAAACGTTTGTAACTGATTCTAGTTCTTTTTCTTTTTTTTCCCCCCGCCAGCAAATATTATGAGAAAGAAGCACTTTTAACGGATCCAGTGGAAGGCCCGATTCTCGCTTCTTTGCTGGGTAAACAGAGATTTTAGCTAATAACCTCCCTCCAATGAAACACTCCACTTTCATGTCTGCGGAGACTCTGGGCCCAGGTGTAGAATTTGACCATCTCATTATAACGTGTGTGTGTCAGGTACACCATCTCCTTCTCAAGACACTCCGTAAGTCACCTGCCAATGCAAACGAAGGAACTACATGTGCATATGATACTGATCCATACGCCTCTTATTATTAGTGAAAGATTAAAATGAGCTTGATACGTAGAACCCACTTGGGCGTAATTTGTAACTTCTTCCCAATAATCATAGATTTTAGTTACCAACTTGGAGTAAAGTGTTGGTGTCAGAATGAGATGGCATTTTAATAGAATTTGATGGCAGATAAGAACCCGGTCCCACCTAGCCTTGAAAGTCATTATGTGACATTCTTATGGGAGCACTTTAGAGATATTTCACGAAAAAATGACCCCAGCCCTTAAACCTGTTGGTCTACGCTCTGCTAAATGACATTGTGGGCATGATGCCACTTCGCAAGGTTGGTTGCGCTGACACTCTTATGTGCCCGTCATGAACCAGATAAACCACTAATTACTTGTACATCGCCCAACAGTTGGTCCCTGCGCCCTGGAGTACACCAAGATGAAGACTGCAGACCACTTCTGGACTGACCCATCCGCGGATGAGCTCGTTCAGAGGCATCGCATCCACAGTTCCCACTGCCGCCAAGACTCGCCCACCAAGAGGCCTGCGCTGTGTGTGAGTAAGCATGTGAAGCAAGTACCAGTGCCATGCTACTCCGTGTGATGGTTCTGAGTAACATTGTCCACTTGAAGCACCACCATTCTCTTCGTTCCTCCCTAGGGCTCTTTTACTCAATTATTATTATTATCTTTTATTTGTAAGGCATCAACATTTTCCGCAGCGCAATACAATGTGGGAGGGAGGACAATAATATTGTATGACAAAAGAGTATGTACCGTAAATGATTGATTAAACACTGGGGAGGAGTGGCTCAGTCAGTAAAGCCACTGACTGGCACTGAGTTTGATGCACGGGAAACTGGTTCAATTCCCAGTGTCGGCTCCTTGGGCAAGTCACTTTATCTCCCTGTGCCTCAGGCATCAAAAACATAGATTGTAAGCTCTATGGGGCAGGGACCTGTGCCTGCAAAATGTCTGTAAAGTGCTACGTAAAACTGGCAGCGCTATACAAGAACATGCTGCTATTATTATTATTAAATACTGTAGTAGCCTGTGCTTGCATTGCAGCCGGGTAATAGCTCAGAAATTGCAAATAATGGCTGGGTCAGCCTGCGCGGTTCAAAATCCAAAGGAAGCAGTAAAATACGCAGAGGAAAAACAGCAGGGAAGCTGCTGCTCGTTAATTTGAAGTTGATCCTAAACTAGGGTGACCAGACGTCCCGGCTTAACCAGGACAGTCTCGGATTTGCAAGAAATGTTCTAGTGTTCCAAAAATTATTTGAAAATGTTAAGTGTGTCTCGGTTTTGGCTGCAGCGGCAGAGAAGGAGGTCATTATCAGTAGGAACATGCAGCGGCAGAGAAGGAGGTCATTATCAGTAGGAACATGCAGCTGCAGAGAAGGAGGTCATTATCAGTAGGAACATGCAGCTGCAGAGAAGGAGGTCATTATCAGTAGGAACATTAAGAGAGTCATTATCATTAGGAACATGCACGCATAGCAGGAGGTCATTATCAGGTAGAAACATACGCGAGCAGAGAAGGAGTCAACATGCAGCGGCAGAGAAGGAGGTCATTATCAGTAGGAACATGCAGCGGCAGAGAAGGAGGTCATTATCAGTAGGAACATGCAGCTGCAGAGAAGGAGGTCATTATCAGTAGGAACGGAGCTGCAGAGAAGGAGGTCATTATCAGTAGGAACGGAGCTGCACTGCTATGATGGAGATAGAAACATGCAGCTGCAGATTCGGCCACAGAGGGCACCTGTGAGCATGGTTGCTCTTGTAGAGCTGCTTTCTATAGGACAGTGTGTAGGTCAGTCTGTGTGTGTTTATGTGATGGTCAATCTTTGTGTATGTTGTGTGTGAGTCTGTGCAGGTCAGTGGCTGTCTGTGCAGGTCTGTGTGAATTGTACAGATCAGTGTGTATGTGTTGTGATGATCACTGTGTTTGTGTATGTATGTTGTGCTGATCAGTGTCTGTGTGTGTGTGTTGTGCTGATCACTGTGTGTGTATGTATGTTGTGCTGATCACTGTGTGTATGTTGTGCTCATCTGTGTGTGTGTGTGTGTGTGTGTGTGTGTGTGTGTTGTGCAGGTCAGGGTCTGTGTGTGTTTGTAGTTTTCCGTTAATGTGTCTGGAGGTCAGTGTGTTTCTGGGAAATACATTGTGTGTGTATGTGGAAAGTGTGTGATTGTTTATTTGTATGGTGGACATATCGGGTGTGTGTGCTTGTGTTTATGCTGCCTAAATACAGATATAGCCAATGTTATTGCATCCATTACTGTGTGGTAACAGGTGCAATAATGTCTGCTGCACATACAGTTAGGTCCGGAAATAATTGGACACTGATACAAGTTTTGTTATTTCGGCTGTGTACCAAAATAAACTCAAGTTACAGTTAAAGAATGAATATGGGCTTAAAGTGCAGTCTATCAGCTTTAATTAGAGGGTATTCACATCCAAATTGGAGGAAGGGTTTAGGAATTACATCTCTTTAATATGTAGCCCCCTCTTTTTCAATGGACCAAAAGTAATTGGACAATTGACTCAAATGCTGTTTCATGGACAGGTGTGGGCTATTCCTTCGTTATTTCATCATCAATTAAGCAGGTAAAAGGTCTGGAGTTAATTCCAGATGTGGCATTCGCATTTGGAAGCTGTTGCTGTGAACCCACAACATGTGGTCAAAGGAGCTCTCAATGCAAGGGAAACAGGGCATCCTTAGGCTGCAAAAAAAAAGAAAATCCATCAGAGAGATAGCAGGAACATTAGGAGTGGCCAAATCAACAGTTTGGTACATTCTGAGAAAAAAAGAATGCACTGGTGAGCTCTGCAACACTAAAAGGCCTGGACGTCCACAGAAGACAACAGTGGTGGATGATCGTAGGATCCTTTCTATGGTAAAAAAAAAACCTGTTCACAACATCCAGCCAAGTGAAGAACGCTCTCCAGGGGGTAGGCATATCATTATCCAAGTCTACCATAAAGAGAAGACTTCACAAGAGCAAATACAGAGGGTTTACCACAAGGTGCAAACCATTCATAAGCCTCAAGAATAGAAAGGCAAGATTAGACTTTGCCAAACAATATCTTAAAAAGCCAGCCCAGTTCTGGAACAGCATTCTTTGGACAGTTGAAACTAAGATCAACCTGTACCAGAGGGATGGGAAGAAAAAAGCATGGAGAAGGCTTGGAAAGGCTCATGATTCGAATCATACCACATCATCTGTAAAACACCGTGGAGGTAGTGTGATGGCATGGGCATGCATGTCTTACAATGGCACTGGGTCACTATTGTTTATTGATGATGTGACAGAAGACAGAAGCAGACGGATTAATTCTGAAGTGTATAGGGATATATTATCTGCACAGATTCAGCCAAATTCAGCAAAGTTGATTGGATGGCGCTTCACTTTACAGATGGACAATGACCCAAAACATACTGCGAAAACAACCCAGGAGTTTTTTTAAGGCAAAGAAGTGGAATATTCTGCAATGGCCGAGTCAATCACCTGATCTCAACCCGATCGAGCATGCATTTCACTTGCTGAAGACAAAACTTAAGGCAGAAAGACCCACGAACAAACAACAACTGAAGACAGCTGCAGTAAAGGCCTGGCAAAGCATCACAAAGTAGGAAACCCAGCGTTTGGTGATGTCCATGCATTCCAGACTTCAAGCAGTCATTGCCTGCAAAGGATTCTCGACAAAGTATTAAAAATGAACATTTTATTTATGATTGTGTTAATCTGTCCAATTACATTTGAGCCCCTGAAATAAGGGGACTGTGTATGAAAATGGTTGCAATTCCTAAACGTTTCATACAATATTTTTGTTCAACCCCTTGAATTAAAGCTGAAAGTCTGCACTTCTATTGCATCTCGGTTGTTTCATTTCAAATCCATTGTGGTGGCGTACAGAGCCAAAATGATCAAAATTGTGTCAGTGTCCAATTATTTCCGGACCTAACTGTATATACAGTGGGTATATGTAATATTAGGGCTGGTAGGATGCACTTGCCCCCCAAATAAAAATTCACCAGCCAGCCCCTGGGGAGGGAGGAAAAGAAGAGAAAGAGAATGTGGAGATAGGAGTGGAAGAGAGGAGGGAGAATGAATAATACAGCATAAATGAGGGGGGCGCTTTTAGACAAATATCATTATAATATTTATTTATTTTTTAGGCATTTGCCTTATAAATAATTTTTTTAAATGTGTCCCAGTTTTTAATTTTGAAAATGTGGTCGTCCTAACCTAAACGTATTCGTGAATGGCGTACGGCGAAGGAAAAACGGGGGAAACCTGATCAAACCAACAAAATAAAAACGGTTGGTGGGCGCAGGCAGAGATTCAGTACGTGAGGAGTAACAGCTGATGGATTGGATAGTAGCACATGGGGAACGTCGGCGTAGTGGGTCAAGAAACATGATTTGAAGAAAGGCTGTTGAGTTGTTTGATTGCTGCACATGGCAAGAAACAAGAATGTTTTATTGCAAGTACAGGGTGGCTACGTGGCTTTATGAAAAGGCAGCAATTATCCCTGAGAAGGAACACTACAGTGGCACAAAAAGGCTGGAACAGTTGATTGACAAACTAGTGTCCTTTATTACGTACGTCAATAACAAAATAGAAGAAAAGAAAATACATGAATCTAACATAATAGCTATGGATGAAATGTCTGTTTGGTTCGATATGATTAGTAATACTACTGTTGATGTTACTGGTGCAAAATCCGTGTCCATGAAAAGTACCGGGCATGATGAATACCATGTTGCAGTCGTGCTGGCAGCTATGAGGTTTGGCAAAATCCTTTCCGGGTTTTCAAATTCCGGTTCGGGATTTTGCTCTTGCTCGTCCTCTGTGGCTGGATCGTCCATTTTTGCTCCTGGCAACTTCCTTTAAAGGGACAGCCTTGTAAGCAGGAAGTTGCCTAGCACAGTTCCAGTTTCCTGCTATGTTCATGCAACGGGTTTATGATTTTTGTCTCTCACGTTACCAGATCCGGCTCACGTACCTCGACTACCCTTGTCTTCAGCCCGCCCCAACCATTGCACGTACCTAGACTAACCTTTGTTTTCAGCCTGCCTCGACCTCTGCATCCTCACCGACTACGCAACTCTGCTGCCAGCCCTGACCTCCGGCTTACGACTCGCTACTCTATCAGGACTGTGTCCCGCGGCTCAGGTCGGTTCTTTGACCTTCCTACCTCAGCCCTGCGGGTCCGTTTCCTGCTTGAGACGAGCATCGTTACATCGGCTAGGGGAAACGGAGCTAAATTGAAACCATACATTGTATTCCGTGGAGGAAAGAGGGAGGTCCGGGCGATGCAGAACTTAAATGACGTAATAGTAGAATCATCAGTTAATGGATGGATGAATAAAAGCATGACAGTGGATTGGTTAAGACTTGCTCTAGGAAAGTTCAGTTTCTTTACTCGACTTCTTGTGTGGGATGCATACCAATGTCACATAAGGCTTGCAACAAAGACGGAAATTAAAAGAGGTTATAACACTGACAGCAGTGATCCCATGAGGATGCAGGAAATACATTCAAGCTCCGGACTTTGTTTGGAATAAGCCTTTTAAAGACAAGGTAAGAGATTTGTATGATTTGTGGATGGCTGATGAAGGCAGCATGGTATACACGAAGGGTGGAAATTTGAAGCCGCGATCACGCCAGCTAATTGTCTCATGGGTAAAGAAGGCATGGGAAGAGATTGATATTGACATGAAACGTTCCTTCAAGTCCAAAGCACTTGTGATCAAACCCAACGGCTGAAGAAGACAATACACGGCTTCCACAGAGATGGTAGCTCTAGTAAAGGATGCTAAGGAGAATATGGCTGGAATAACAGCTCCATCAGCAGAAGAGGAGGAGTACTGTATATTGACCAACTGGATTTAAATTAACAGCTTGTGATCAAGAAGATGCTAGTGACTGATCTGATCTGGCGATACCAGTAGTTGACAGTACAATTCTTTAAACTGGTATGTTATAATTGTTTTAATTTTAGTAGAAGCAGAATTTTTTTTAACAGTTGTAGACATGGGGTGTGCAAAGTTACCTTCATGCGCTCCCTGTCTCGTCTCGTCTCCGGCTCGCGCCCCCCTCCTCCCCCCCCTGCACAGCTCTGGCGTCAAATGACGCCGCTGGGTCATTTGACGCCGGTTGCCATGGAGATGCGTCGCTGGAACCAAGGTAAGTTAAGAAGTTACAGGAGGCCTCGCGCGATTACCGGCATTTATGTGAAATGCCTTCGGGGAAGCACGGGGCCTCTGTAACAGCCCCCCACCCCCATAAAATCTCGCGCCCCCTACTTTGCGCACCCTTGATCTAGACCTTCAAAGTGACGCAATTATCACTGGTAATTCTAATTAGAAACATGCATTGTCATGTGCACAAACCACGTTTTATTGTGCCCGTTGACTGGAAAGGCCTGCAAACCATTGGAAGTATGTGTGCTTAAATCTTATCTGTGTTAAGTGGTTTCCACAAGCACTGCACTGTTGTTGACGTTTATAGTTTATGATGTGATTAAGTGGTAGTTAAAAAAAAAATTGTGCTTTGTGGCTATTTACATGTATGCTTGGAATGTGCCATCCGAAAACATTATTCTGCCTTCTTTACACTCTGCCAACAAAGGAGTATTAAGGAATAACAAAGAGAATTGGATTCGTATGGGGTTTTTTTTCTTCCTAGAAAGATGACAGCACAAAGTCTTCTGCTGCTAATGCAATCATAGGTTACCTGCGGGCATCCGGGGAGAAACGCTTCTCATGCAGTCGTCCATACGTGTTTATTGAACTGTTTTTCACTTTGTCTCCTGGGTTAGGTGACATCCTTCCCCTTCTTGTCTGTGCTGTGTTCTGCGGGTCTTAGGACAAGTAAACAACTCTCTGTGCTAATGCTGTCTGCTAATTCAAAGGGTGCATCAATAAGTGAATGCAGAGCAATGTTCCCACATAATTTAATATTTACAACAACCCTCTTCATCAATTTGCTGCTTCTTGCAGGAGTACGGGGGAGATTCACTAATCTTTGATTCAGGTTTATTGAACTGCGATCCTATGTTAACTGCTAATGGCAGTTAATGCGGGATTTCAACCCGTAGAACTACACACCAATCAGTCTACTTCCAATCACACAAGATTTTTTACGAAGATACTAATCGACTACAACTACGACTAACCTGGACTTTGCTAAGCCTAGAGCACAAGCAGGATTTTGCAGTGGGTAAAACACACAGGATCACATCCAAGCCGTACAAGAAGTAATTTCCCGAAGCAGTGAATACGATCCACCACTCATTTTAGGATTCGTAGATTACAAAAAAGCATTTAGTCCTGTCTGCACTTCAGCAATTTCAAATGCATATTATATTACATGTTCCTTATATTATAAGGAACATTTACGAGATAACATGAAGATACAAGCAAGATAAGGATCAGCAAAGGAGTGCGACAGGGAGACACCATGTAACCAAAGCTTTTCACAGCAACACTTGAATTGTTCAAGACATTGAATTGAGAAGAAAAAGGAACCAAAATAAACTGTGAATACTTGAGACACCTATGATTTGCAGATGATATTGTTATTTTTTCCACAAGTCCAGAAGACCTCCAACAAATCAAGGAACTTGCAGAAGCAAGTGAGAAAGTGGGCCTCCTTATGAATCTCAGGAAGACCAAAGTGATGTTGAACAAATGTATCAACACTGCAAAGATCAAAATAAATGTAATAGAACTAGAAGAAGTCAAATACTATGCTTACCTTGGTCAGCATGTATCAATGGATGGGAACCTTTCGAATTAAACCAATAGGAGAGTAAGGATGTGGTGGAGCACATTTGGAAGAAACAAGACGACCTTGCAAGGGAACCTTCCACAGTGCCTCAAAAGGAAAGTGTTCAAACAGTGTATTCTACCCGTGATCATGTATGGATGTGAAACTTGAACCCTAAATGCAAAGATAATTCAGAAGCCTCAGTCAAATCAAAGAAGTATGGAGAGATGTATGCTGGGTATTGCCATAAGAGACAGGAAAAATAATGAATGGGTTTGAAAGCAAACAAAAGTCTGTGACATCATCACTTGGGTGAATAAATTAAAATGGCAGTGGACCGGATATATGGCAAGAAGAAATTATTACTGTTGGACAAAGATGGTACTTAACTGGTTTCCAAGAGTTAACCAGAGACCAAGACGACGACCAAAAGTAAGATGGGAGGATAAAATCAGAACATTTGTTGTAACAACATGGAGAAGTTTGCTTCCAGTGCCTGGAAGATCATTGGGGAAGCCTTGAAATATATATGTGTGTGTGTGTGCGTGTGCGCGTGTGCGCGTGTGCGCGTGTGCGCGTGTGCGTGTGTGCGTGTGTGCGTGTGTGTGTGTGTGTGTGTGTACATATATACATATACACGAGAAAACTTTGTGAACCCCAATGATAATTATGGAAATGTCATAGTTTTTCCATGATAACTTTCTTCAATCAAACCCAGTCTTTTCTTAAATATCCAATAGGGTTTATATTAACAAATTTCATATCTTTTGAAGCAAAATGATGTAGGAATTAGACAACAATGAGTAATTAAGAGTCAGGGTAAGTGAAACCGTGGTTTTATTAGCTACATTAAAGGGATAATTGAATCAGGTGTTTAAATAATTATATAAAGATCAGAAATGTTGTGAGTTTGGTCTTCACCATACAGGTGTGTGGAAACACGTCATGTCACGATCAAAAGAAATCTCTGAGGACCACAGAAAAAGTAGTTAGTGATGCTCATCAGTCTAGAAAGGGTTACAAAACCAATTCTAAGGATTTGGGGCTCCACCATTCCAGTCTACAAATGGAGAAAGTTCAAGACCACAGTCACTCTACCCAGGAGCGGTCATCCTACTAAAATCTCTCAAAGAACAAACCGACAAATCATCCAAGAAATCACAAAGAACCCCAGATTAACATCCAAGGATCTGCAGGCCACTCTCGCCTTGGCTAATGTAAGTGTTCATGACTCAACTATCAGAAAAAGACTGAACAAGAAGGGTGTTCATGGAAGGATAGCCAGGAGGAAACCACTGCTCTCTAAAAGGAACATTGCTCCCTGTATGAAGTTTGCCAAATAGCAAATAGATGATCCACAAAACTTCTGGAACAATGTTCTCGGGACAGACGAGTCAAAGGTAGAACTTTTTGGCATCAATGCAAAAAACATTATGTTGGCGAAAACCAAACACTGCGTTTGAACAGAAGAACCTCATCCCAACCATCAAGCATGGTGGTGGAAGTGTCATGGTTTGTGGCTGCTTTGCTGCCTCAGGACATGGATGGCTTGCCATCATTGACACAACCATGAATTCTGCATTGTATCAGCAGATTCTAGAGGAGAATGTCAGACTATCTGTCTTTGAGCTCAAGCTGAAATAGCTAAAGTATACTTTACCCAAACCCATGGATCCAGGCAAAAGCAGACAGAGCACACAGCAGGTAGGTGGCAAGAAAAGTATTCATATTCACATAGAAAAACGTTTCGATTCCCAAAAAAGGCCCTTCATCAGGGCTGTGCTAATGTGGAAGCTGAGACACACACTAAATACTAGGCAGACAGGAAGTGCAAACCCGCAAAAATGGCTAATCTCGGGGGTCACAGAACAGCAGTGTGGTTGCCAAGCAACAGCTTGACAACAAATCAAAGTACAGTCCTAGTGCTGATGTGTGGTTGCCAAGCAACAGTTTGACAATAAACTAAAGTGCAGGCACAGCACTTGCTGCTTCAGGCAGGCCCAAAAACGGAGTCGGACCTCAGTGCATCCAAAGTGAAGTGAATGTGTAAAAAAACAACAACAACAAGCAGAGAGGGAACATACAGTAAATAAGAGGCACAAGTGTGAGAAACCTCTGTAAAAACAGATACAGTGAATAACAAGTGTACACATAAAGGGAATTGTAGATTACAGCAATGTACAGTATGCATGGATGAGTATGTATGTATGTGTGTATGTATGTCTTTGTTTATATTGCTCTATTAATATACATAGCGCTTCACCGCATTCATACACGTGACAATCATATAAATAACAAATAATACAAATAACAGATCATGGGAATAAGTGCTTCAGACATAAAAATTAACATTTAGGAAGAGGCGTTCCTGCTCCGAAGAGCTTACAATCTAATTGGTAGGTAGGAAGAACGTACAGAGACAGTAAGAGGGCGTTCTGGTAACTGCGTCTGCAAGGGACCAAGCTTTATTTATCAGGTGTATGGTATTAGTCACAGAGCTACTCATATGCTTCGTTAAGCAGGTGTGTTTTAAGGTGGGTCTTGAAGGTGGAGAGAGAGGGTGCTAGTCGGGTGTTGAGGGGAAGGGCATTCCAGAGGTGTGGGGCAGTCAGTGAGAAAGGTTTAAGGCGGGAGAGGGCTTTAGATACAAAGGGGGTAGAGAGAAGATATCCTTGAGTCGGGATGGTGCATAGTGAGAAATTAGGGCTGAGATGTAAGGAGGAGCAGAAGAGTATAAAGCTTTAAAAGTGAGGAGGAGAATTGAGTTAGAGATGCGGGATTTGACAGGAAGCCAGGAGAGGGATTTCAGCAGGGGAGACGCTGAGACAGATTTAGGAAAGAGTAGAGTGATTCTGGTAGCAGAGTTTAGGATAGATTTGTAGGGGAGACAGGTGAGAGGCAGGAAGGCCGGACAGCAGGAGGTTACAGTAATCGCGACGGGTGAGAATGAGGGCCTGTGTCAGAGTTTTAGCAGTTGAGCAACAGAGGAAAGGGCGAATCTTTGTAATATTGCGGAGGAAAAAGCGACAGGTTTTAGATATGTTTTGAATGTGAGAGAGGAGTAGAGTGTGACCCCCTAGACAGCATGCTTGCGCTACTGGATGTATGACAGAACTTCTACAGTAATGTGGAAGGAGGTAGTGGGGCCAGGTTTGGGAGGAAGTATGCGGAGCTCTTTTTTTGACATGTTGAGTTTAAGTCGGCGGAAGACCATACAGGATAATATCGCAGAGAGACATTCAGAAACTTTGGTCTGTACAGCAGGTATAAGGTCAGGGGTTGAGAAGTGATTTTGTGTGTCATCAGCATAGAGGTATGATTAGGTCACCTAGAGAGAGTGTGTAGAGAGAAAAGAGGCGAGGTCCCAGGACAGAGCCCTAGGGTACCCCCACAGAGAGATTGATAGAGGAGGAGGTGATGGCAGAAGAAACAATGAAAGTACGATGGGAGAGGTAAGAGGAGATCCAGGATAGAGCTTTGTTACGAATACCAAGAGTATGGAGAATGTGAAGGAGTAGAACTGGTCAAAGACTGACCCTCACTGGCCACAGTCTGTCACAATGCCAAGACAGAAGAGATGGTTTAGAGAAGTACTCTTATATGGTCATCCGTGTACTCCTCATCCACTCAATAGAACTGTCACTCCATCAAAGTAATTTCCACTTAACCACGTCTTATGTTGCAGCCACAACACGCTAGTCGATATAGGATATGATTACAGCAACTTAGTAAAATATTGCATGCATTGTAATTTTGTTCATCTGTGGGGTTTTTAAGTTAAAGTCGTCCATCAATCCGCGTCCCATCTATCGCCTAGTATCTCCTGATATGGTAAGGGGGGGGGGGGGGAGAAGTCTAGTATCAACAGTGCGTCACTGCATATGTAGCAATTGCCTAACACAAATGTTCAGATGATCTGGCAGCAAATGCATCTGGCACACAGAGGGAATAATATCTCCATATCAGTCTAGTGTTGCAAGCATAGCACCCTAGTCATTGCAAAACCTCATGTCTCATGTATATACAGTAGGGTAATGTTATATTGTGCATGTTATAATCCCTTTTGTCTGTGGTTTTCATCGATTATTGGCATAACAATCCGAGTACCATCTATTGCCATATATATGGAATGTACACATACAGCAAATGTCTCACACAGCATCTAAGTGAACTAGGGGCACATACTGCTGACTCCATAGGTCTGCATATCTCCACACATCTTGGTTAGGTTCCAGGCTGCAGAACCCATGGTGTATTATCACTGTTTGCAGCATGTGGAGGTGCAGCAGCAAGGAATGATCCACAGATAATTGTCAATCATTAACATTAATCTAGGGTTATGAACATGACTCCAAGTCAGAGAAACCCCATATTTCCTGTACATAAGTCCATATAGTAGCTGTCTAAACTCTACTCCTATATGTCACACGTCTCAAAGGACAAAATCGTGGACCAGAGCTAGAGATGATGCATGCTGGTGCCGCCTCAATCCACCATACATCGTATAGGCGAGATAAGCCACACAGCCAACTGCCATTGATCCCATGCTAGGCAATACCAGCGGCAATGACTAGATGTGAGAACATGCCACCATGGGTAATCTTTACTGCTGGATTATAACTGCAACCGAAATGCAAAAAAAAAAAAAGGAGATGACAAAAGGAGATGGAGTGTCCCTTCCACTTTAAAATCTGCAAAGAACATGGTCCTGGTACTGTATGTAGTTGCTCACAACACTACTGCAAATGCCCGTTGGTTAAAGAGAGACATCAATTTTCTATGGAAAGGTGGACATAAGAAACAGGACAGTTTAAAGTCCTCGTTGGGGCCTTTTGGTGTAAGGGTGTTCAAACTAAAGAGGAGGCGGGCCTCCAATTGTAATAATAATTTGTTCCTGCCACCGGCTCTTGGCACAGCCGGTATATGTGCTATCAGCATGCACCTACAGTAAGTGTAGAAATATTAGGCCTCCTTTCTTTATAAAGTGTTTGGAAACAAGCGTACATTTCAAATCTCCTGTAATTTGTGCGCTTGAAATAGCTTTGCGAATATCCGAACGATGTAAGTTAATTCGCACCTTCAGCATCCGTGAGGTCTTCCCCACATAGTACAACCCACAAGGCCACCAGATGAAGTAGATGAGTCGCATGGGATGCAGTTCATAAAGTCCTTTATTTGGTATTTAGCCCCATCATGCAGGTGTTTGTTAAATGTACCCGTTTCTAAATGCTGGCAATGAATACATCCATGACACTGAGAAACACCTAGCGGCCGTGCTAGCCGGTGGTTTGGGTAGTATATTAGCAACCGGGTCTGATTGTGTGTTAATGTTGCAAAAGTATCATGTTTTGGTATCATTTGTTTGATTAGGTTATCTTTATCTATTATTAGGACTTAAATTAAGATCTAATGCATTTTAGGTTCGAAATGTGAAAATCCTAAGGGGTTCACAATTTTTTTCTCATCGCTGTACCCCTGTGATTGTTTTTTCTTTCCCCACCTTCCCTCTCCATTTCCCTCTCCATCTCCCTCTCCCCCTCTCTCTCTCCCTCTCCCTCTCCTCATCTCTCCCTCTCCTCAAATCTCTCTCTCTCCCTCCTCATCTCTCTCTCCCTCTCCTCATATCTCTCTCTCCCTCCTCATATCTCTCTCTCCCTCCTCATATCTCTCTCTCTCACTCTCCCCCTTACATCCCTCTCCCTCCCATTACTTTCCTTTAATACCTTATAATGTCCCCAATTCTTTTCAGCTCTCTCTCATAGTTACATAGTAGATGAGGTTGAAAAAAGACACCCGTCCATCAAGATAAACCGATGCTAAATTTAGATGACAGATACTTTATCCTATATCCGTACTTAACAGTATATTGATCCAGTGAAAGGCAAGCAAAAAAACCCAGTGAAATATCATCTAATGATATTTCATAAGGGGAAAAATACATTCCTTCCTGACTCCAAGAATTGCCAATCAGATTACTCCCTGGATCAACATCCTTCCCATGTTTACTTATTTGGTATATCCCTGTATACCTTCCCTTTGAAAAAATATGTCCAATTTTTTTTTAAAGATAGCTATTGTATCTGCCATCACAGTCTCCATGGGTAATGAATTCCACATTTTAACTGCCCTTACTGTAAAGAACCCTTTCCTTTGTTGCTGGTGAAATCTCCTTTCCTCCAACCTTAAGGGATGGCCCGAGTCCTTTGTACTGCCCTTGTGATGAATAGTTATTTTGAAAGCTCCATGTACTGTCCCTGAATATATTTGTATATAGCTATCATATCCCCTCTTAGACACCTCTTTTCTAATGTAAATAAATCTAATTTAGCTAGCCTCTCCTCATAAATCAGATTATCCACTTTATTAATTTGGTGGCTCTTCTCTGCATTTTGTCTAGTTCCATAATGTCTTTTATAGGGAGTGGTGCCCCAAATTGTACTCCATATTCAAGGTGTGGTCTTACTAATACTTTATAAAGGGGCATAATTATGTTTACTTCCCTTCCATCCATTGCTTATTCAATGCAAGATAAGAACTTGTTGGCCCTTGCAGCTACTGCATGACTTTGGGCATTATTGCTAAACCTGCCATCCTACAGTAAATCCTTCTCCATCAAGGATTCTCCTAATTTATCCTCATTTAATTTGGAAATTGCCTTTTCCAGCATTCTTGCCTACTCCTCACATGCCAACTGACTTCCTCACTTTCTTCGTCTGCTTTCTGTGTAAGCTTTACAGCTATCTGACTTTCCTTATCTGCCACCAGGCTATGTGTATTATGATGTCACCAGTATGATGTCACGTGCCAGACACATAGCCCACCAGGTACAACACCCACTGGCTGACTTGCTTGTTAGACAAATTTGAATCACTCATAGAATTAATGCGTTTAAATAAAAATGTTTAAAAAAGGAACATCAAGGTGCACACCCATAGGGTCCCCTTCATATGCATGCAACGTTTCCGGTGTTTACGTTTCATTGTCTTGGAGCTATGGCCCTGACAGACAGATTCTCTCTTTTATTATATATTAGCTGAAAGCACCGGGCGCTGCTCGGGAATTTTAAGAAACCCCAAAAATACCGAGATTTATAAATTAAATTTTTTAGTTCCTTGATGAATTTTTTAAAATTTATTTTTACTCTAACGCTGTTAGGTAAACTATATTTTTCGTTTTTCCATCAGGCGCAAAAACATGCACATTTTTGCCAGTTCTCACTCTGGAGCATCCAACATAAAATTGACCGTGTACAAAAGATGGATTTTCTAAATTCAATCCAGCTATTTACAATCCTGCCCAATTTGGTTAAAATCAGTGCAGTTTTGAAAGGTTCAGTCCGCCATCTTGATTCAAAATGGTGTCCAATTGGGTCCAAATAGACAAAAACCTGCTCCTTGATCTCAGGAACCATCATGCAAGATGTGGTTGCGATATCTTAAACGGTGTCCAAATGCATAGCGACCAGACAAACAGCTTTCCAAAATATATAGTAGATATATTTATATATATTTAAAATAAAAAACGAATTCAGGTGCTTATTGCATTTGTAAGGTAATGTATATGTTAAAGATAAATAAAACACTGTAGGTGCAAACATCTCATTATAATTGTTTTTATATTATTATTAAACACATAATAATTGGATGAAGATGCCAGGCTGGTGTATGTACTTGCATGTTTCCAAGACCATTTACTGTAGACCAATGATGGCATAATGGCATCTGATTAGACTTTATTCTCTACAGTATATGGAAACAATAACCCTCAGCAGATGAGAATGCACATTTCCGTAATAGAATGGTGCTTGTATCTAGCACAAGGGATAGCTAGGTGATAAGAACACCGCCTTTGCAACAGGAGAATCCAGATCAAGTGTCAGCTCTCCTCGTTTTAACCTCGGCCAAGTCAATTTATTTCCCAGTCTCTCAGGCTCCACTATTAGATTGTAAGCTCTTTGCGACACAAACTCGCTTGCCTGTAAAATTCTACGCGTGCACTTGTCAGTGCTAGTTTGATATATATATATTTTTATTTTTTTGCTTGACAATTCCAGATTCAGAAAAGGCACTCGAGCGGAAGCATGGACGACCGACCTTCAATGTCGGCGCGCGACTACGTGGAATCGTTACACCAGAACTCTAGAGCGACTCTGCTGTACGGAAAAAACAATGTCATGGTTCAGCCCGTACGTATGGCGGCTACTGTATATCGTGGTTTCCGCAGGTGCAGGGTTACATTTGACTGGTCAACAAGGGTTGCGAGGGCCCCTACGGTCAATCGGACCCAAAGTAGTAACTTTTACCCTAGTGCCACCTGTCCTTACAGTGACGTGTTAATATTCCACAGACTAAGGCATACTGTACACAGTGCTGGATTTCCCATTAGGCTGAGTATGCTATAGCCTAGAGTAAGAGTGCGCAAACTTTCTGCACTCCCTGCTTGCTCTCCCCCAGTGTCGCGCCCCCCCCCCCTTACTTTTAATCCGGCGTCAAATGACACAGCGGAGTCATGTCATGTGACCCCGGGCGTCCAAACCTGTTGCTGGGTCATGTGACGTCACATGACCACGCAGCGTCATTTGAAGCTGCATTGCTATGGTGACGCGTAGCTCAAAGCCGGCTGAATTCAGGTAAGTGAGTTACAGAGGCCTCGCGCTGAAGAGCGCGGGGCCTCTGTAACCGCCGTGCCCCCCCCCCCCCCCCAAAAAAAATCTCAAACCCCCCAGTTTGCGCCCCCCTGGCGTAGAGCGGCAATTGGTGAGTGTGTGTGTGTGGTGTGTGTGTCTTACCTTTTCCGTAGCAGATCCTCTCCTGTAGCATCGCGTCGTCATGACAACGCGCCTTCACATGCCACGTGACGCCACGTTGCCATGACAATCTGCCGTCGCGAAGTCGCGTTGCCATGATAACGCGGCGCTGTGATGTCATACGCCGAGGATGGGGTCTGCCCCCTCCCAGACTACAGGTGGCAGAAAGGGATGCCCGCCACAGACTGTACATAAGTAGTTATGTCTCTAGAAAACTATAAAACAAATATATATATATATTCACCACGCTTCTCCATGTAAGGAGCAGGCTGCTGAGGAAAAGATTGGCCATACATATGTGAAAAAACGGGAAGTGAATCCCTGCGCTTCTCCCATTGGGCTAACAATAAATGGGGAAATAAATATACATAGTGAAACCTAAGTCTGTAAGAAAAAGGAGACTTTTGGTTACATCCTTTGATCAAATAATGACAAGCCTGCTAACCAACGCCAAGGTAAGTCTCAGTAGCAGGTCCCTATGCTAAATGCATACAAATGTTCTGCGAAATATACCCTTCTAGTTTCTAGAAAACGATGAAACTCAAAGTCTCTATCACATTGTACAGCCTGAAACCAGCAATCGCCAACACGCGCCGTTGTGTTTATTCTGCAGCGTACTGCACTACATGTGAAAAGAGTGAGATTTGAACCATGAAGGTTCATCATTATTGTGCTGCCCTTCCCTAGGGAAAAGGAATCAGCAACTCTGCAGTGTCCAGATGTACTTCCCATATGTTAAGGCCTTTGAGGTGCTCAATTCTGATTGGTTCGCCATTGTTCAGCGTGATACAGTATATCTCGGAAAGCCAGATGCTCTGAGCCAGGGACATCTTGCATTACATTTCTATTATATAAAAGACATAAACAAGCAGACTCGCCGGTCAGAAACTCACCCTTTCGCTTTTAGAAATTGCCCATCCCCGACTGAGCAGGCTGTTAAAGCGCAGAAGTCAAAGGCAGGATAATCCGAAGATGCAGCATCTGTTACATCCCATATTAGATATTATTATCATCATCGTATATTTATAACGCATCAACCTATTCCGTAGCGAAGTACAATAGGGCTGGACGACTAAAACAATAAAATAACATACATTAACATACATTTTTTTACAGTAGGTAAGGAGGGCCCTGCCCCAAGGAGCTTACAATCTACAATACATGTAATATATGTATGTACGGGTAACTCCTTTATAACCTATTTTATAATTAATTTCTTTTTTTCAGCGGGGAGCAAAAAATACCTTGATACTTTGATGCTAACAGATCCTTAGAATGTTGCTCTTAGCTTCAGATGAATGGCAGAAGAAGCCTTTTTGTATTGCCTCAGCATTGAAGGGCTGATTCGTTAGGTCTTTAAACTCGTTGCAATAAAACGTTGCTTGTTTTTTTTATATTTGTAATGTTAATTATCAGTAAGGGAGGCACACGGCTCCGGCCACTTTGCATCTGTTCAACTGGCTTCATTCAATAGTTTTAGGGAAAAGGGCACTCTTACGGTTGAGGTTCCTCGTTGACCTGTAATGTTCCTTGTTTTGTGTCGTCTTAAGAGAGATGATATGGAGGTGATTCCTGGGTACCTATCCCTTCACCAGACTGCAGACGCCATGACCCTAAAGTGGACCCCAAACCAGCTCATGAACGGCTCCGTGGGAGATCTAGACTATGAGCGAAGGTAACCGTGTGTTTATACTATTCACCAAGTGATATTAATTGCTGGTGAAATGGAAGAATGTCAAATGTTGATCACAGCACTGCTATGGGCTCTATGTACTAAGCATTGCAAACTTAACTTGCACTTGTGTGCACCTGATATGTCTTCCATCGGCACCATCAAAAATATGTCTTTCCATTTTTGGGGGCGCACAGAAATGGCCTACGCTTGGCGTATAAATGAAAATGGTTCATACTCAAAAATAATGTTTCTGTGCCTCCAAAAGAGTACGGCAAAATCGGGTGTTTCATTGTATAATTTACCAAACTACGGTGATGTAAGGTGGATGCACGCAGAGGCAACCACAGGAGACTTGTGTTTGAAAAAAATCAACGCTGGCTTTTATTCAGCCAAAGTCAGCAACTCAAAATACAGATCTTTCTCACCTCAAGCAAGTAAAAGTCCATATCTTATACTCTATTTGTGAAAGCACTGTATGCCTGTCTGCATGGCCTCTGTCCCTAGGGGAAATCTCATTGGTCTCTTGGCCCGCCCGCCCCCGCACACCTCTCATTGGCCTGAGGCGGAGTGACGGGCCAAAGGACACACACAGACACACACGGTGGGGGGGGGGGTGTTGTGGGGCTCAAAGTGTTAGCAGCACATCTCCCGGTCTCTTACCCGCCGGTTTCCGGAGGCTCCGCCTCTTCCTCCCCGAACATCAGCCTGAAATCCAAGTCATCCTGACTCGCGGGCACCTCCTCCTCTCCCCGTGTCTCCCTCCGGTGCTCCGCTCGGCTCCCCCCCGGTGCTCCGCTCACCTCCCCCCGGTGCTCCGCTCACCTCCCCCCCGGTGCTCCGCTCAGCTCCCCACCGACTAGGTGGGTTTGACGGTTCATGTGCGTCGCTCCGCATCACATCCCCCCCGGGCTACGATCAGCTCCCACCCAGGTTGCTCAGCTAAGCCTACCCAACCTGTTAGTGTGTGCTGTGCACACTCCGTCATGGCCCCCACCTCATGTCACTGTCCCACCCCACCTCCATCAGTCCCAATGTACCCCCCCCCCTACCGTCCAATCATTACACAACAACCTCCAAGTCCAATGTCCCACCCCACTCCAATCAAAGTTATGACCCCACCCCTCAACGTCAACTGGCCACCCACTCGTCAACGTCCCCCCCCCTGCTACCACATCCACTTGCCCCCATCACTCCGGCCTACTGTCCCCATCCATCAGTGCATGTCCCCCCTCCCTCCTGTCCACTGTATCCCCCCCCTCCCTACCTGTCAATGTCAACTCCCCCTCCCCCCTCCTGTACAATGTCCCTCCCCATACATCCTCAGTCCACTGCCCTACACACATCAACCCTACTTATGTTACCCACTGTTCACTTTCTTCTCCCCACCCCCTCCATCCTACTGTCCACTGTACTCTCCCCTCCCTCCTCCTGTCCCACTGTCCCTCCCCCATCCCCTCCTCTGTCCCACTGTCACCCCCCCTTCCCCTCCTCCTGTCCCGGTCCCTCCCATCCTGTCCACTGTCCTCCCCTCCTTCCATCTGTCCCTCCCCCTCCTCCTCTGTCACACTGTCCTCCCTCCTCCCTCCTCCTGTCCACTGTCCCTACCCCCCTCCCTCTATGTCCACTGTCCCTCCCCCCTCCCTACTCCTAGTCCTCTGTCCTCCCCCATCCCCATCCTCTGTTCCACTTGTCCTCCCCCTATCCACTACACGGTGTCCCTCCCCCCCTCCCCTCCTCCTGTCCACTGTCCCTCCCCCCTCTCCCCCCCACCCCTTTTTCCTAGCGGGAAATTTAACTCCCGGGCAACGCCGGGTCTCTCAGCTACAACATAATATAACACAGGAACACACCCGGCACTCCGGGAGAGGGGAGATCGCGCTGCGCTGTCCTATTGATGACTACGCCCCTCCTGGTCTGTCATCAGCGATGGAGTGATCATGTGACCGGAGGGGCCGTGGCACTCAAAGGTTTAATGAATAACCCCCAAAGTGTGCAGGGGCTTCGGCACACATCTTGCACCAGTCAGCAATCCGGTTAGTGCAGCGGGTTCTCCACTCCAGTCCTCAAGACCGCCCAACAGGTCAGGTTTTCAGGATATCCCTGCTTCAGCGCAGGTGGCTCAATCAGTGGCTTGGGGGGGTCTTGGGGATTGGAGTTGAGAACCCCTGGGTTAGCGCGTATTGGGGGTGATTGCATGTTTGCTTCACATATGCAGTAAATGCAGCGCAAAAATGCAGCGCAAAAATGCAGCATCCAAGGGATGGAATTGCTATATATCTGACAGTGCAAAATTGTGCAAATCGTGCCGTGTGCCTGCTGGAGCACTAATTGTATGTTACTTTGCTGTCTGATTATACGGCTGGGAATGTAATCCTATTTCATCCTCTCTGCTTCTATTTTCTCTTTGTTAACCATGTTGTTGCAGGAGCAAACTGCACTAGTCTATGGAGTAGAAATGCACAGCAGGCCTCCCATGCAATGACCAGGTTAATTGACAAATGAAACGTAGTCGATGTAGACACATTGTGTCGTCGTTCATTATGCCAGAAATGGGTTTCAGACCCTGGCATGAGCTGCATGTGTGGTTATTTTGAAAGGGATTTTGTAATGAGGGTTGAAGCAAAGGGGGTAAAAGACCTTTGGCATGTGCCGATATAGCGGTGCATCCGAGTCAGCTATCAGGCATAAAAATGTGTGGGAGGTCTGGCCCAAACCCAGCCATCATTCTATTCGGTAGTGGTGATTATATGAAGGATACACAGGTACAATGTATCTGTTCCTAACATAACACACCACAATGTACTGTGGTACTTACTAATGCTAATGTACTGTGGTACTGTGGTACTTACTAATGCTAATGTACTGTGGTACTTACTAATGCTAATGTACTGTGGTACTTACTAATATATCTGATGCTTATGAATAAGACTACCTAAGTCCTCCTGGGTTTAAAGCAGCAATCTACACCCCAGGGAGCAAAGTGAATGTCTTTCCAGTGACATGTTTAAAAAAAACAGCAAAAAAAAACATTTTTTTATTACAAGTGAACATAATATGACAGGTGTCGGCAAATATTCACAGTGTTATCACTTTAAGGTTGAAAATAAACACCAGGAAAATAATCTATGGCCCTGTCACGTACGGCACAGCTGTGGCCACGTGACTTGTATATGGGACAAGGGATAAAACACAGCTATCTAGCCGGTACAATCTTCACCTCGCAAGGTCGCTCAAATGAATAATCTCTCCCCTCATCCATTCCAATATACCATCTGCCAAGAACAGCACACCTGTGAGCACATAACTTACATATGTAGCAAGGGTTAATACACATGGCTACTCTAGCCAACACGCCTTTCTCCTTCCCAAGATACTTCAAATGGGTTCATATTTACCCTTACTCCGTTATAATATATCATCTGCCGCTGCCACCACCAAAGAAATATCAAATATGTCATTATTTGCAGAGTCTTCGGTCCATGTTTATTAAGAAAAACTGTGCACTTAACACACACACAAATCTATTATAGCAAAATGTGTCTGAGAATGTAATTTACTCTCTACAAAGCGTGCAATTGTTCAATCAGAGCCCAAAGTATTACTTATTAATGATAAGCTTTAATATACAAAATAGTGCAGTGCTTAGGTTACAGAACAAGATTATTACAAGAACATACAGTTATAATAAATGCAGAACAGTTTCTTAAAATAAAAGATTAAACATAAGCAGAATTCCCTATTAATGTTGGACGGGGTCCTAATTTTTTTTAAAACCGGGTAACGGGTACCCAGAGGATTTGGCACCTTGTACTCAGCCGGGTACCCGACTACCCGGTTTTTCACTTACCTGGGGGTGGGGGAAACTTACCTGGGGTGGAGGAAGCCCGCGGCGACATCTGAACAGGTAAGCAGAGGTTGTGGGGCGGCATCAGCATCAGTGCAGCCCGCGCGGGAGCTGCAGGACTCCATACTGTACTGTGAGCTGGGACCATGTGACCGGAGTAGGAGAAGAAGCTTTCCTATTGGGGCTGTCTTGAAAGAAAAAAAAACCTTTATTTGGACTTTAACGTTTGCCTCAATATTTAAAAGGCTTCATAACTTTGTTTCCATAATACTTAGACACACGCCATCTTCACTGTTGTGCCTGTGCACTCCACATACACGTCTGAAAATAAAATAGGACCACAAATAGGACCACTGTCCTTGGCACCGTCCTAATCATCAACTGTTTCGCATAATTTGATTCGAGTAATCGCAATGATTACAAATATCTAGTTGTTCTTGCGAATTGCTGTTAGGCCCAGAATTCCATATTTAATATCTTTTGAAAGGTATGGCTAGTCCAGATACTCTGTAGAACCCTTTTAAGAATGCTTTTCAAGGTATATTTAAAAGGGCCTTGTTTATTTTAGTGTCAGGGAAGTCATATTTCAATCTAACCAGTATAAAGAACAGATGTCCTTATCTCTAGATAATCAGTCCTGTAAACCATAAAACTGGTGTGGGCTGACAAGCCATAAAAAGAATTCTTGTTTTATTTATTTTTTTAAATATAATTTGTAACAGTTAACCCTTGAAAATACTTAATATCTCATGATATTACCATGACAGGCCCTTACAAATTGCGAGTACAGAATGAATGTCAAAATAACACGCCTTCTGTAATTAAAAATCAACAAATATCTTGGCCATCAAACAGTAATTTTTAATATATTTTGAACCTACTTACTTTTCTAAATGGGGTTTATAATATAGAGTTAAATAGAAAATCGGTCTACTTCGCCTCCTCCCCATTTGGGGTAAGCGACAGACTCCTCCAGACATGATTATGGGGTCACATCTGGGGAAATTATACCTTTTTTTTTTACCCATACCTGACACCTATGTGTATATTTAATGTGTGTGTTAATGAGACCTGGGAGGGGGCGATTGCCTCTGGCTGCTCCCTTGTGTGAGATGTCCCTGTGTGATCAGCAAGAGCTTGTACAGCCAGAGCCCCCCCTCCCCACCTCCCCTTATCTTTACTGGCTCTCTGATAAGGACAGGGGGGGGGGTAAGGGGAAAGGAAACACTTCCCCATTCAGAGGCTCCTACGAAATGTAACTGTCCGACTATGTGGGATTGAACCTTTTAAATAATAGAATGAGGAAATAAAACGGACACATTTACCAATGCCATCGTTGACACATCCCAATACAGTGTTGCATTAAGCAACCGCACCCCTAACTGCTCCTAAAAACAACCCCGAATTGGTACATTGGGACAAATGGGAGCAACTTGAAATTGACACTGTTAGAATCAACCTAACCTTATGATGGTCATAAGAAAATTAGCACTGCCGATACTGGTCCGACCAAATGGTCCATCAAGTCCACTGTCTCCAGCAGTGGCAAGCAGCAACCAGGGTTGCCACCATTAGGGAAAGCTGGAACTCTGTGTGTGTGCTCATTTGCATGTCATTTCCCAGAATCCCTGGCTGCAGTGGAACCGCTGGAGGCTAAGAGATAGTGGGGAAAGGCAGGGCTGCAGACCTTTCTGAGACATGAACGTGCTCGTTTTATTTGTTGTACACTGTACAGTGGAGGGTTTTTGTCACTGGTTTTTTTTTTACTCGCAATAACTCATTTTGTGTCCGGGTTATAGTGTACAAAACTAACATTCAGAAGAATTCATTGCTGCATTTTGAGGCACTAAAGGGTTAAATATTCTTCTATTCTTTGAAATTGTATTTTTTTTAATTTATTTTTTTAAGTGTCTACTGGGACTATGCAATGACTATTCGCCTGGAAGAAATCGTGTATTTACACTGTCATCAGCAAGGTGAGTACCGGGCACTGCGGGAAGTGGGTGGGGAGGAAATGGGGCACCGCGGGAAGTGGGTGGGGAGGAAATGGGGCACCGCGGGAAGTGGGTGGGGAGGAAATGGGGCACTGCGGGAAGTGGGTGGGGACGAAATGGGGCACCGCGGGAAGTGGGTGGGGAGGAAATGGGGCACTGCGGGAAGTGGGTGGGGAGGAAATGGGGCACCGCGGGAAGTGGGTGGGGAGGAAATGGGGCACTGCGGGAAGTGGGTGGGGAGGAAATGGGGCACCGCAGGAAGTGGGTGGGGAGGAAATGGGGCACTGCGGGAAGTGTGTGGGGAGGAAATGGGGCACCACGGGAAGTGGGTGGGGAGGAAATGGGGCACCACGGCAAGTGGGGAGCAAATGGGGCACCAGGGACGTGTTTGATGACCAGCAGGGAGAAGGAAATTAAGACAACACAGGCAATATTGGGGACCACAAGGATGAAGGTTGGGGGGTTTGGAAACATGCCCCCTATTGTCCTTATACAGATGTAGCGGCCGCTATTCGACCATTTCTCTAATTGATTTTTCGAGATCTGCCCGTGACCCTCGTTAGTTTTGCCGCGACAGACTAAATGGCCCATCAGATTAACACAGCGGGTGTCTACCTGTCTGTAAGAGACGCGCAGTAAGAGAGAGGCTGAATCAGTCACTCTACCTGCGCACCTCTAACAGGCGATCGCAGGGCTTTTATTTAAATTTTAACACTACAGTAATGTAGCAGGGGGTCTCCGGA
The DNA here is from genome assembly GCA_036426205.1 of Ascaphus truei. NCBI lineage: Eukaryota > Metazoa > Chordata > Amphibia > Anura > Ascaphidae > Ascaphus > Ascaphus truei. The sequence goes on along the minus strand of WSYH01001098.1, from coordinate 103,500 downwards.
GCTGAACCGCATTGATTTCAGGTCCGGGGACCCTTTACTACCCGAGATACAGGCCTCGTTATGGGGTGCCGGTATCCCCGCCATGTTAAAATCCTGTGGGTCACGTGACCGTGGGATTTTAACATTGCAGGAGATACCAGCACCCCATACCGTGGCCTGTATCTTGGGAAGTAGGGGGTCCCTGAGGCTGAAATCAACTTTGATCAGCTCAGAAGACCCCCAGCTCCCGCACACTAGTATCAAACACCCCAACCCAAAGACAAAATCATTACCTTAGCGGGTAGCTGCGAAGGTAATGAAGCTGCTTACATTTAATTTTTATTCATAGTGTGCGTGAGCAGGGGGGTCTCCTGAGCTGAACAAAAATACAGGCCCCATTATGGGGTGCCGGTATCCCCGCAATGTTAAAGGCCTCCGGTCACGGGACCCCTTGCTCATGCACACTATGAAATAAAATGTAAGCAGCTTCATTACTTTAGCAGCTATCCGCTAAGGTCATGATCTTTTCTTTGAGGGGGGGAGAGGGGGTGTTTGATACTAGTGTGCGGGAACTGGGGGTCTTCTGAGCTGAACATAGTTGATTTCAGCCTTGGGGACCCCCTACTTCCCGAGTTACGGGCCCCGTTATGGGGTGCTGGTATCTCCTGCAGTGTTAAAATCCCACAGTCACGTGACCCACAGGATTTGAACATGGCGGGGATACCGGCACCCCATAACGGGGCCTGTATCTCGGGAAGTAGGGGGTCCCCGGACCTGAAATCAATGCGGTTCAGCTCCGGAGACCCCCCCCCTGCTACAATACCGTAGTGTTAAAAGTTAAATAAACCCCCTGCGATCGCCTGTTGGAGGCGCGCAGGTAGAGTGACTGATTCAGTCTATCTCTTACTGCGCGTCTCTTACAGACAGGTAGACCCCGGTAGGACTCACGCAGCAGGGACCCCGCTGTGTTAATGCGATGGGCCATTTAGTCTGCAGCGGACCATCTCCGACCACCATACAATATAGTGCGTCATTCAACCCGATAAATGGTGGGATAACGGCCGCTGTATCTGTATTTACCCACAAATGTTTATTTACTTTTACTTGTATATCAATATCTGGTGCTAAATGTTCAGATATATCATTCTTATCTTCTCCAATTTTTGGGTTATTGGGGTTAGGTTGATTTCATGTTGATACATTGTTATATTATACTATACGCATTATCTACAATATATAATAGGTGATTGATAATCTTTGATTTAGTGCACAGTAGCAGTTTTTGTACCTGAACTTGAAGAAGTACTGTACAAACTTCTACGATTGTTACGTGTGTCATTAAAGAGGCGATCCTAGCATGCAACTTTGTTTCGCAATTATTTTTTCACATAGGTTTGAAGCAGGGGGGTCTCCGGAGCTGAACCCCATTCATTTCAACTCTGGGACCCCCTGCTTCCGGAGATACTTACATCCGTAAGGGGCCCCGGTAGCCGCTCCGCTCGGCTAGCAGCGGTCACGTAATGGCGGAGTTTCAAAGTTCCCGCACCCTGTGGGCCAATAGGAAGCCGTGACATCATCAGGTTCGGCTTCCTATTGGCCGCGTGACGCGGGAGCTTTAAGCTTTGCTGAGATACCGACACCCCCTTTGGAGGTGTATCTTGGGAAGCAGGGGGTCCCCGGAGCTGAAATTAATGGCGTTTCGCTCCGGAGACCCCACTGCTTCAAACCTATGTTAAACAATAAATAAAAATAAAACAACATTAAAATAGAGTATACAGAATTTGTACTTTACTGGCTGCGACTTGTGAAGTTTGGAAAGCTCTGTACACACTATTAGATGCAAGAAGAATCTTTGTTGGTCCATGAGATAATTGTACAGTGAGTAAATGTTTTCCTGTGTGATATGTTCACTAGTCTGTTGGTGTCTCCTGTCAATAGTAGACAGCGGGGGCACAGTGGTCCTGGTGAGTCAGGATGGGATACAGAGACCGCCCTTAAGATTCCCACGTGGGGGCCATCTGCTGCAGTTCCTCTCCTGCTTGGAGAACGGTCTTCTACCGCATGGCCAGCTGGACCCTCCATTATGGTCCCAAAGAGGAAAGGTCAGCAAGTGAAATTAGACGTGTAGATGAGCATGGCAGGATAATGATGTTTGTCGGTCATTCACATCAGTGGAGCAGATGACTTAGAAAGTGTGGGGGCCAACTTGGACAGCTGTGTTTCTGCCCTAACCCCTTATAACCGCTGCCTATACCGCCTCCCCTAACTGCTCCTATAAACACTCCCTATAACGTCTTACATAACCTCTCCCTATAACTCCTCCTGTATCCTATCCCTATAACTCCTTCCTAACTGCTCCTATAGCCGCTCCCTATAACTCTTCCCTTAACTGCTCCCTATAACTCATCCGTTAACTGATCCTATAACCGCTCCCTATGACTCCTCCCTTAAACTCTCCCTCTAACTCCTCCTTAAACCGCTTCCTATAACTCCTCCCCTAACTGCTCCTATAACCGCTCCCTATAACTCCTCGCCTAACTGCTCCTGAAACCGCTCCCTATAACTCCTCCCCAACTGCTCCCTATAACTCCTCCCCTAACTGCTCCCTATAACTCCTCTTCAAACTGCTCCTTTAACCGCTCCCTATAACTCCCTCCTTAATCTCTTTATCCTTTTCCCCGAACGCTCACTGATATAAGTGGAGCAAATTTTATGTAAAGCACCTCCAGGTATTGACAGAAAAGAATGCTTCTTCTTGCCGCGTTTCCCATAAAATGAACACCATTATGCGCATATGGGAAATACATATCCCCCTGAGACATTTATATTAAACATGCAAGAGCCAGCTTTCAGTTTTATAGTAACTGCACATTAGTGCATAACTCTCTATATATGTATCTTAAGTAGTAGCGCTTACTAAGAAGCAAAATTGAATATATATATATATATATATATATATATATTCATATATATATATATTTATACACACACACACACACACACACATATTTGGGTTTCCATACTTTTTGTACAATAGGAATATGCTGTGAATAACAGTGTTGTCTCTTGGGGTAAGATAACTACTTTAAAGCTGAGTTTTATGGAAATAGAATGACATTTAATGGAAATTCCATTTATATTAAAATATAGAAATACATTAACAAGAAACCCAATTTGCATCTTATTGTGCTTGAGCCTTTCATCCAGAAATGACGACTTCACTTCTAGAATTTCATTTATTCCTACCTTCCTTTCTGTTGCCAATATAACTACAGATTGCTTTAAAAATGTGGCAGGGTCTCAATAAAGTAAAGTGAATCATATCTCCACCTGTTTTGTTGTATGGAATCCGCAGGGGAAGGTGTTTCCCAAGCTGAGAAAGAGGAGTCCGCAGAGCTCATCAGAGTCAACTTCAGACAAGGAAGAAGATGAAGCTACAGACTATGTATTCAGAATATTATACCCAGGGTATCAGTCTGAGTTTGGTAAGCAAAAATCATCTCTAAGGAGAAATGACATATGTCAAGCAGCGCTGTGTTCATTGTTTAGTATTAACATTTTAGTTTAGTGTTTAGTAGACATGTGTGAAACTACTGTTTTCGTGGAATAGACAATTAGTGAGACCCCACCTTGAATATGGAGTTTTTGGCACCACTCCATAAAAAAAGACATTATGGAACTAGAAAAAGTGCAAAGAACAGCCACCAAATGAATAAAGGGGATGGATAATCTGATTTATCAGGAGAGGTTTATTTAGATGTGTTTACATTAGAAAACAGGCGTCTAAGACGGGATATGATAGCTATATGGAAATATTTTCGGGGTCAATACAAGGAAATTATAAAAGGACAGTACAAACGACACAGTTAAGCCTTAAGGTTGGAGCAAAAGAGATTTCGCCACCAACAAAGGAAAGGGCTCTTTACAGTAAGGGCAGTTAAAATGTGGAATTAATTACTCATGGAGACTGATGGCAGATACAATAGATATGTTCAAAAATAGGTTGGACATCTTTTTAGAAATGAAAGGTATACAGGGATATACCAAATAAGTAAACATGGGAAATATGTTGATCCAGGGAGCAATCCGATTGCCAATATTGGAGTCAGGAAGGAAATAATTTTCTCCTTTTATGAAACATTATTGAATAATGTTTTACCTGGGGTTTTTTGTTTGCCTTCCTCTGGATAAATATACTGTACATGGCAAAGAAGGGTGAGTAGCCGCGTTGGTCCTTTCTTCTATATGGTAACAAAAGAGGGAGAGGGAGTAGGGCGGATGATACCTTTTATGGACCAACAAGTTGATATGTTCGATAAGTTCGAACTGCTCAGGGTCCTTCATCAGGCTCCCTAGTGGAGAATATACTAAAAACCACTTGTCACAAACACCAACAGCTTCAAACAAGATACCACAGATTTCCTCAATAAACTTAACAACATGAAACAACTACCATCCAACACACTACTAGTTACCATGGATGTAGAATTCCTGTACAATAACACCCCCCACAAGGATGGCACTGTGGCATGCCTGCAATTCCTTGCAACATCACCCCTGGGTCAGAAATACAGCGATTAAGTAATTACCAAACTGATAGAATACATTCTCATACACAACTACTTCAGCTTCAACAAGGAAATGTACCTACAACTAATGGGGACTGCAATGGGTACCAAGATGGCACCGCAATATGCCAATCTTTTTATGGCAAATCTTGAACAGAGATTCCTAACCACATGCCTCCACAAACCCTACAAATACTACAGATACATTGATTATCTGTTTATAATATGGACAGGGGTTGCAGAAAATCTAAAACAATTTTACATGTCCTTCAATTCTTTCCACCCATCAATTAAGCTAAAAAATAGTTTATTCGTCAAACCTAGTAAACTTTCTGGACACCACAGTAACACGGAAGAATGGAAAACTACACACATCTGTATATAAGAAATCCACAGACAGATGTACAGTAGTTACGTCAATAACTAGAAGAGATGGAAGTAACGCCAACCAATAAACCAACTTAAGATAAACACCTAGATGATAATAGCAAATAGATGGAGGACTTTTTTCTTCTTTGCACACGTCTGTAACTCCAGCGTGCACCTCACTCACCCAAAACGAGCCATCGTACACAGCCAGGCTGTAAGATATCGCCGCTTATGCTCTGACACTAAAGACAGAAACAGACACCTCACAATCCTGATTGAATTATTCAGATAAGCCAACGGGGCCCTATTCTAGAAGCTCTGATATTGTAATTGCCACATCGAACGTGTTGGTATGTTCAGAGCTCTCGGTATGAAATTTGTGAACAAACAGTATTCACTATTGCAAATTGCATTTTAAATACCGTTTGTTAAAAACAATGACATACCGCACTCGTTTGTAGTTGCTTTACAAGCGAAATTAGCTAAGGAATGAATTGGAGCAGGGGGTCTCCGGAGCTGAACAGCATTAATTTCAGGTCCGGTGGACCTCCTGCTTCCCGAGGTGCAGGCCTCTGTATCCGGTATCTTCTACAAGTTTAAAAGTCCCGCGTCTCGGCCCATGTGACCGGGACATTTAAACTTGCAGGAGATACCGTACCTCGGGAAGCAAGGGATCCCCGGACCTGAAAGTCATGCGGTTCAGCTCCGAAGACCTACTGCTACCCCCAACAACCCCTCTTCCGCCACCAGGAACAGTAATGGGCAAAAGCCCTGTTAGCCAGATCTGACTAATCACTGTTTTGCCCATTCAAAAGCAATCAATAGCCAGCCACCCTTCAGTAAATAAAAGTTGTTCTTACCCCTGCCAGGATGAAGGCCATCTTCCTCTTCAGTGACACCAATATTTACATTAAAATACTAGCTACTGCCAGTAACCCCTTAATCAACTTAGCGGGTAGTAACTGCTATGGTAATTAAGGGGTTAACCCCTCCCACTACCCACCCGGAAGGGCTAACCACCCTCCCCAGGGCAACTATCCCCATAACCCAACCCCTACCCCCATCACCACAGACACAAATGGGCCAAAGCACTATTATCTGGGATATCCCCAATACCTGGTCTGTTAGTGGTCCTTAAGGACAGGAGTTGTCCACACCTGGTGTAGTGGATTTGGGGTTTGAGCTGGCTGGGACAGTGTGTACACAGTATATGTACACACATACACACCCATATGAGTACATGAATTCCTCCATTGGTTTCCTTTTGTGAAGATTTTATTTTCAGTCACCCTAATCACTGCATCTTTGAAATATCTACAGCAACGTAGTTGCAAGACTCTAATGAGCCCATAATGAAAGCAATACATTGCTCGGGATTTTTTTTTGTGTTCTTCATTCCTGAGATTGAATACTGTAGCTTGTTGTACGTATCTCGCATTAGGGAGCAAACTCTAAAACTGGCAGAGCAGATGTTTCATGCCTGAGCGCTGCTGTAGCAGCTCCGGTAAATGCTGCTAACCCTCAGGCACTCTCCAGATCCGTTCCGCTCTGTGTGTTGTCATCTCACCTTGTGTTTTCCATCTCCCTCTGTCTGCAGTTACTGTGCACCATCACTTTTCTCCCTCATTCACCCACCTTCCATGCTCCACCTCCATGTACCATCTGAGGTCCAAGAGTCCAGCAAGCCAAGCTGCAGTGGTCCAATCACCTTCTGAGCGGTTCCGTATCCCTCCCACCATGCCGGGTCTGCCGTCCTGTATTACCACCCAACCCAATCTATGTGCTAGGCAGCATGTTGCCATTTGGTCCATTATACAGCATGGGGCTAGTGATACTTTACCTGCCAGTGTGTATGACACTTTACGGTGATAAAAGGGTTATCACACATTGTTGATTATTTACCCATTGCACCTAAGGGGTTAAGTAATTTTGCGGACAAAGAGGCAGTAGGGAAGTTGCGTTTTGTAAACGACATGCCTGCTAATTAGCGCTTGCACGCTAAGGTCCAGATCCAGAAAGCTCCGCTAAATCCAAGCTCATAACGGGACGTCACCTACAGCAGGAGCGGACGTTCTGTTCCCCTCCACTGTAAATTGGGATACCATGAGCATGTTACCATACCTCCTCCACTTGTAAAGCTTGGCGTACCAGTGCACATGTTACCATACTCCTCCCATTGTAAATTGGGATACCATGTGCATGTTACCATACCTCCTCCATGTAAATGGGGAGACACAGTGCATGTTACCATTACCTCTCATTGTAAATTGGGATACCATGAGCATGTCCTACCTCCTCCACTGTAAATTGGGATACCATGTGCATGTTACCATGCCCCCTCCACTGTAAATTGGGATACCATGTGCATGTTACCATACCTCCTCCACTGTAAATTGGGATACCATGTACATGTTACCATACCTCCTCCACTTTAAATTGGGTTACCATGTGCATGTTACCATACCTCCTCCACTTTAAATTGGGATACCATGAGCATGTTACCATACCTCCTCCACTGTAAATTGGGATACCATGTGCATGTTACCATACCTCCTCCACTGTAAATTGGGATACCATGAGCATGTTACCATACCTCCTCCACTGTAAAGGTAATGGGCAGACCATGTTACCATACCTCCTCCACTGTAAATTGGGATACCATGTGTATGTTACCATACCTCCTCCACCGTAAATTGGGATACCATCTGCATGTTACCATACCTCCTCCACTGTAAATTGGGATACTGTGTGCACAGTATGTTACCATTTAACAAAGCAATGGAAAACCAATACATTGTGGCCCATCTGGTAGTAAAGGGGTTAAGGAAACCCTCTTTTTTTTACTCTTCCATTTAGTTGATTGGTCTTTATGTACCTGACAAATGGCAACATGGTGTTTACCAGCTTACTTTGCTTCCCTTGCTTTAAGCAGACTGGCCCAGCTTAACTAAACAGTGCTAAGCCATAAGGCACCTTGTAACCCATACAAGTGAATGGGCCATCATGTCCCTTAAGACTTGGCACCCATCAGTAAATATGGCCCAGGTTTGTTACATTCTGGTTTTTTTTTTAAATCTTTAATCATTGCAAAATATAATAATTAGAAATGTACAAAAGTAAATTCCATCACACTCATGCTTATCCATGATCGGTCCAGCTATCTACTATATGCCTCGTGCCTATCTTGAGTCATTAAATTGAAGCACCAATCACATTTTCTCTACATTCTCTGAATTTGTGCACAACAGCTGATATCTTATCACCAGATGCCCCCTGGTTTAGGGAAGTCCAGCAATCTTTTCCTATCGTAACTATCTTAATGGGATATATATATAGTGGTTGACAAATCACCAAAAAATCTACTCGCCACACAAAAACATCTACTCGCCACCACCAAACGTGTGCTGCTTGGACCAATATTTACTCGCCCGGGGGTTAAATCCACTCGCCCGGGGCGAGCAAATGTATAGGTTTGTCGAACACTGTATATATATATATATACACACACATACAGTATATATGTTTCTGCTATAGCATTTACAGTGTATGTGACACTCTACATACAGAACAGTAGAATTTTGCAGTCACCTGCCCCAAATACATTACAATCTAACTTGGGCTGTAGGGGTAGCTTAGTGGTAATAATACTGTCTTTGAAGTGGGTGAACCCAGTTTGAATCCCAGTGTCCGCTCTCCTTGTGACCTTGGGCAAGTCACTTTATCTCCCTAAAAATGATAGAGTACGCCCTTTGGAGGGAGGGTCTCACTGTACCTGCAAATCTAAAGGGCTATTTACAAACACAAACTTTATCATTATATTATGTTTAGGCACAGCGAGATAAAGTGACTTATCCAAGGTCATATGGCGTTTATTCGCCGCCACGGATATATTCGCTGGGGTCTAAAAAGTGACCCTGACCTTGTGTGTGTGCAGTACCAACAGCCGCCACTGTGTGTTTGATTGCGAATGTTTATACATTCAATTTCCCGAGGGAAAGAGAGAGAGAGATCCCCTGAAACCTGCCTTCAAACAGCACGTGGAGAGACACCTGTGCTAAAACAAAGAGCACACCTGAGTTACCTAATAGGATATACAAAGTATATTGCAGGGGTAGCCAAAATCAGCCTTCAAGAGCCAACTGCAGAACAGATTTTAAGGATAATCCCTGCTTCAGCGCACGTGGCTCAATCAAAATGGCTGAACCACCTGTGGACAAGCAGGGATACCCTTAATACCTGCTGATTGAGCCACCTGTGCACGTGCAGGGATTCCCTTAATACCTGCTGATTGAGCCACCTGTGCTGAAGCAGGGGTTATCCTTTAAGCCTGGCCTACTAGTGGCTCTTTAGGACAGAGTTTGGCCACCCCTGGTATATTGTGATGTCTCCTATTTGCATATTTCTCAGGTATCTCAGGTGTGCTCTCTTTTGAGCACAGGGGTCCGTGTTTGAATGGAGGAGCACTTGGGACTAAACTACAATAGGTCATCTGGGCAAATCGAACGTCTACACGTTCGTAGGCAGAAAACGATGGGGGTTCAGGAGCATTCTCCCCGATTTTTTTTTACTATTCAAACCGCCATTGAATCTCCATCTGCATATCGCATTTTGTTAAACAATCTGCAAAGAATTTTGACACATACGCCCATCTCTACCACTGAGGTGCTCTTTCTGCCCACTAGTGTAAATGCCCCTTACAGGGAAGTAAGTCAATGAATGAGAGGAAAGAGAAGGGAAGTACTGCAGCGCCAACTACTAAACTAGTGATAATTAATTAAACGTGATGTGTGCGATTAATTAAATACAATAAGCAAAATATAATTATATTGACGAGGTACTAAAGAGTCCAATATAGGTATACTTAACACACATTCCCAGCTAGCTCAAACTCCCACACCCACCACATCATGAATATATATTTATGTCAACAAGAGAGCTACTGAGCGTGGCAATTGTATATAACAAGCATTGGGCACCCCTGTCTCTTGTTATATAGGTATACTTAAGTCCAGCTGCCAGAGTCCAGGAGCGAGTTACACGTCCCTCCACAGAATTGAGCAAAGAAGACAGATGTCCTCTTGCGCATTGACTCAAGCACAGATGTTAAACATGGAATAGATACAGAAAGGACAACAGTATATTAATAAATTGTTATCCAAATGGACACTTATAAGTTATTTATACAATAATATTTATGGCGTTTATACAAAATAGGGAATGAGTGCGTCGGTTCCGTCTTTGGTTCCCAGCATGCTGATATGTGGAACATTCCGATCTCATTGCCTATAAACTAATTTAAGTTTATATTGTATGGAGTTTTTATTGTATTTTAATGTATTTGATTTTGCGGTATGTAATCATGTTGTTGAAGGTACACATAATTGTAACCACTCAGCACATTTCGATGGACAAGCTAATAATGTAATCAGCTGGAATGAATTTGATTCGTTTGAAGACACTATTTAATACCATGGGACAACACCTTGAGCCAGATCCCTGACGAAGCGGTTGCGAAACACGTTGGATTGGAACTTACAGGCCACCGTAACACTCGTGACGTGTAGATTTTCTTTCACCTAGCCGTCAGCTGATTGCCCTACGGGCACCCGCACACGGACGCGAGCGCAACCCAGAAGACACCACTGCTACGCAATCACCTCCTGACCGTGAGAAGCTGCGTGAATCCCCCTGTTTAAGAACTTGACGAGGTGGGCACCGCAGGCGTGTGAAGGTAAAGGAGACGAATTGATTGGACTCCGTGGAGCCTGAACTGTGAGCAGGACCGACGCAAGAGAGGAAGAAGTCCATGCTGGGAAGCTATCCAAAAACGCTGATATACCCAGTGCTGTCTGTGAGAGCAATATTTCTCTAAGCCACTCTAGTGTAATAAATTTATCGTGCCATGATGTTTTATCTCTTTTGTTTACATTAAGTTAAGTATCCTGAATAAGCAGAAACCTAGCCTCATTTAATTGATGTAACCTCTGAAACTTTATCTGGAAAAGAATCTATTGATTGAAAATCAATCAAATATGTAAGTGTACAAGTTTAACTTAAATGTGTCCATTAGGATAACAGTTTATTAATATACTGTTGTCCTTTCTTTATCTATTCCATGTTTAACATCTGTGCTTCAGTCAACGTGCTGGAGGACATCTGTCTTCTTTAATGAATGAGAGGAACATTGCTTTGATGATAGACATTCCTTCATTGGCTCTCTTGACCATTCTCTGCTTCCCCCCCCCCCCCCACCGCCTCCCCCCCTACCCCCTGTATACCTCAAGAGCCAGGAGATTCCCAGTGATAAGAAATCAGTGGTTTTTCTCAATTGGGGATGCGATGCTGAAAATATACGGTGGGGTGACGCTGCTTTACTGAGTGTCTTCCTTCTCTGCAGTGGCTCAAGAGTTAATGGATACTCAGGGAGGAGGGCTGCCTTCCATGTGGCAACCCAGCACCCGCAAGTCCTCCTGTTCCTCCTGCTCTCAGAATGGGTCAACAGACGGAGGTCCAGCCAATGGCTGCAATCATGAGAGGTACGATAAGGAGTATGCCGTATGTCAAGGAAGTGGGATTAACCAATCACAATCAGGGGAACCCATAGCAGACAGCTGGAAGTACATTGTTAGACTTACAGATGTAGCATGACTCACTGTCCCATGTGTTCTTGTTGGGATTTTGAATGGCTACCCAACAGGAAGCCACAACGGGTGATGTTGGGAGCGAGAACACTGGTAACTGCCGCGATAAGTAAGTCTGGAACCGAGGGGCCCCGGAGCTGAAAATATGACGTATTGTATAATCCTTTCCACTAGGACGTCCAAAAGACTTTATCCACAGTTTTTTAAGGTTTTTTTTTCCATTAACCCTTTGAGTGTCCCCGTCATGGGCGTTTTTAGCCCTTCTGTTTCCGTAATAAGCGACTCTGCGATGTGCCGGAGGCGCCGTGGCACTCTGGCACTTAAAGGGTTACTTCCCATGTAAGTCTGTGGCACTCAACATCTGTTCTGATGCGTTAACCCCCAACAGATCTCAGTGCACCTGCCTCCTTCAATCATACGACCACTACTTTTTTTTTAAGGCACTTCAACCGCTGGTATTAATGCAATGCGTATGCGTTGCTGCTCCCACTGACACTCAAAGAGTTAACAAGGATAAGGTTGCTATCTAAAAACAGCAATATATTAATCTGAGAAGTGTCTCTGATAATGGTACTGGATGTGCCAGAGGCAGGAAGCTTGTTAGAGCTAATTATAAGAGGAAGCTGCACTATACACATGAAAGCACCAAAGTCTCATACTCAGGCTGATTTTCTGCACTATAAATTTCTCCTCTCCTGTTCTAACTCTGCTCTCTCTAAGGCCAAACAACACTATTTTCCTTCGCTCATCAGCACTCACAAATCTAATTCATGCCAGCCGTCTCTTCTTGGTATTTGACTCCCTTCTCTGACCTCCCACTTCCCACCCTTCCTTAACGTCTCCTCACCAGCTTTTGCCGACCACTTTCAAAGCAAGTTGGGTGATTCACAAGGAGATTCCGTCTGTCCCTTCCCCCTCCTCTCTGCTTCTACCCAAACTTCCTTCACTCTTGACTCCTTTTCTCCTGTTACAGAGTTGGACGTTTCTTCCCTGATCCTATCCCCTCACACCTTATCAACGTTCTTGCTCTGTGCTAGTCTCCACTCTCAGCCATATCTTCAATTCCTCCCTGACCTCTGGCATTTTCCCCTCCTCTTTTAAGCATGCGGTGGTCACACCTATTCACAAAAACATTGTAGACCCTACGTGCCTTATTAACTACGAACCTGCATCCCGCTCCTGCCTTTTGCCTCCAAACTACTAGAACGTCTCGTGTTCTCCCGTACAATCAACTTTCTTAATTCCCGTTCCCTCCTGAACCTTTACAATGTGGCTTTCGTACAGCTCACTCAACAGAGACTGTGCTCACCACAGTATCCAATGATATACATGAAGCCAAATCCCATGGTCATTTTTCCCTACTAATCCTGTTCGATCTCTCTGCTGCCTTCGATACTGTCGATCATCCTCTTCTCCTGGATGTTCTAAACTCCCTTGGCATCCGCAACCAAGCTCTATCCGGATTCTCATCTTACCTCTCCCATCTCACATGTTCTGTCTCATTTGCTAACATGTCTTTGTCACCTGTTGATATGTCTGCTGGTGCACCTCAGTGCTCTGTTCTAGGTCCTCTCCTTTACTCTCTCTACACATAATCCCTTGGTGACCTCATCAACTATTTTCGCCGTAGATCTCATCTCTATACAGCGGATACGCAGATATATCTATCCACCCCGACCCTCACACCTGCAACCCAGTCCCAAGTCTCTGATTTGCATCCTGGTTATATCCTCGTTGATGGCCTTAAACTTAATATGGCTAAAACTGAGCTTCTCATATTTCCCATAAACCTGGCCCAATGTCCTAATTTTCAATCACTGTAAATGATTCTGCCGTCTATCCTATCCCTTCTTCCCCTGTAATATTGCCATAGATCCACCCTTTCCTCTGTCACACTACTGCTAAAGCTCTAATGCTTGCCCTCATCCTCTCCTTTCTGGATTACTGTAACATACTGCTAACAGGCCTCCGTGCCGCACAACTTTCTCCTTTGCAATCTGTCCAACATTCTGCTGCTAGAATAACTCACTTTCTCCCAAAACAGTCTCTGCTCATCTCCTTCAAGACTAACCTTATAACTCACCTCTTAAATTAAGCTCTCCAATAACCCGGACTCATGGCTACTGTCCCACACCCACAGTCACTCCTACCAACGACTGCCATCTCTGCACTTATTCCCTTACTTACTGTATCTGCAGGTCTCCCATCATACCACTTAGATTGTAAGCTCTCCGGGACAGGGATTTCCTTTCCTATTGTCTGATCTTATTTGTTGCACTTATTGTGCTATAATTCCCTGTACTGTATGGTCTCTCTTGTAAAGCGCTGAGTACAGCTGTGAGTGCTATATAAATAAAGATATACATACATACAAATATGCAGTCTCATTTACAGACATGTCAAATCTCATTGCGTCTCACTAATATGGGCTCAGTCTTACTGATTTGTAGCATTAGTGCTCTCATAGACTTCAATAGAGACTGGATAAATACATACATTTCCTATTAACCGTTACAGTGCCTGGGGTCCTTTGGCACCAGAGAGCCACTGGACCGTTGGAGCGTCCGGGTCATGTGATCACTCCAGTAGCGATCACATGACGTGACCAAGCCCACGATGCGGGAGACAGAAGTAGAAAGAGCTACACTGCTGGTCTGATCGGGCTGACCGCTCCATCTGAGAAAATGCGCGTACGCCATAAGGGCAGTGAACAGATTCAAGTACAGTTCTGCTGCCAAAAGAGGTTGACGTCTTTGCCAACCTGAAGTCAATTGTGAATGTCTTCTGGAACCACAACTAAAGTCTATGGTGGGGAGGGGGGAGGTGACGCTGGTGGTCTAGGGACCAAAGTTTCAGAGGCACTGAGCTATAGGAAGGTATTGCACCATTCAAGGCTTCTCAGTCAATTGCTCTTCTTCAGATGTAGATAATTGTAACATCAGCATGTTCATCTCCAGGGGTGAGTCAGAATCTGCCATTTTCAAATGATCTGGGTGAACAATTACGTTTAGAGTCTAATTGATAGATATATTAAATCTGCTTTATTAGTAGGAACGAGTCCTTTTCCTCCTGGTTCTGAGAAAGGGGCCCCCATTGCTCGTGTTCTGAGAAGAAACACTCGGTTACACACCTGTAATTAAAAGCAATTAGTAGAAGACAGCTTGACTGCTTGGATTTATAGTGTGATTAATGGGAAGTGTTAGACGCACTGTACTGATGACTGAAGCATAAATTGGCATTATTAGCACAGAGGATCTTGAGCAACGAAGACCCAAGAAGAATTTTACCATATTAGGATTTTTGTATAAAAAAAGCTGCTAGTTCCTTTCAAATTAAATAATGGGATTGTTCCCTAATTTTCACAGGTATATAATATTTTCTAAGGAACAGTTAAAAAATAAATGAAAAACAGTGTACTACATATTTATATTAAATACATAAGTGTAGTATATCCATATTATGTTGCGTGCTTCAATTCTCCATATTTCTTGAGAAATTGCTTTAATGTGGAAATGTCCTGTAATCGGTGTAAAGCTTTGGATAAAATATGTATATTATTTGTTTTTTCAGAGCGCCACTTAAAATGCTGTGTGACAACATGAAGTACCAGATTGTCTCCAGGGCCTTTTATGGGTGTAAGTATTTGAGACTGATTTTGATTAGTGAAATATTGTGTTGCTATGACCTTTATCTAGAATGTTTTCCTATCTGTTCATGGAACACGCTTGTCAGTTTTTAGTTAGATCTTTAAAAACAAAGGAACGTGTTTCTGCAGCTGATCTGTGCTTGACCAGTTACAGACCATACCCATCCATTAACCCCAACCCAAATACCTCCACCGACACCGATGTGGAACAAACAGCTTTTATTGAAGAATTATACATTAACCGGAAAACCCGGCCTTGCTGCATCTAGCAATGGCACCGCCAAACGAATAGCACCAGTCTGCATGGTCTTCTGTGCCCCATCCCACCCCATCGGGTATTAATCCTTGTCCACACAGATGAATGGAACCCCTCCGGCTGTACAGACACTCACATCCTTGCTGTACTTTCCCCCTTAAACAACATAAACCCACCAAACATTGCATAACCACAGGGCGGGCAGTCTCCTCACTCACGTGGGAGGTTCCTCTCAATGAAGGTTGGAGGACCTCCTCCTCCGGTCGCCCCAAGACCCACTCTCAAATGTAACCCATTCTCTCCTTAAACTCATAGGCTGGAGGTGGGCCCCCTCTTCCCCCACGGTTATAGGGACTCCATTTTGGGGCCCACGACCCCTCCTTTTTATCTCCACTTGTGTGTATCTTGGTAAATGTAGAGATGCATTTTATATTAAAGCAGCGGTCGGCGCTAATCGCCATTTTTACTGGCCTATCTGGTGGTGAAGGGGTTTACATTACAGTACTTCTCAAGTTACATAGCTCTGGCGAGTGTGCAGCACACACTTTTTTTAATAGATTTCTCGCAGTGCCCCTGTTTGCCACACTAAGGCCTCGCTCAGACAGGCTGCTACATCCACACGCTTGCGTACGCACCTCCGCCGCGCGCTCCTGCAGCCCAGCGATCTGCACTCAAACTGCAGGAGTTGGGTCGCGGCGTTTGGGGGCGTGGCAGGGGGGGGCGCGTAACGAACACGTCACAGAGCTGTCTCGCCTTTATTGGCTGAACCAGCTCACGTGACGCGACTGCAGTTTCTAGTGTGACAACTGTCATCCACTAGACTGAAAGAGTGACGATCGTGCGCGCGCACATCACAACGCGGCCTGTCTGAGCGAGGCCTAACCCTTCGCCACAGTAAGTTTGGATTAACCGCTTCTAGTGGATAGAATGACCGCAGCACGTGACACAGATAACATATCCCGTTTCAATCACAGAATTTACGTAGGATTCAGTGGCAGTGTGAATGCAGAATATCACAATATATCTCCCATAACACACCAGAGGGGACAACAGAGCCCAGTACATCTGCACGTGTACCTGTGTCTTCTCTCCTCTCGCTCCTTGATATGTGTCATTCCCGTATGAGGTCACACACAAAAAAAATAGTTTTTTGGGGAAGTATTTTTAATGTGCTGCTGACCAGTTTGGTTTCCTTCAACTATAACAGGGCTGGCCTACTGCAGACACCTTTCTACCGTGAGAACTCACTTATCGGCTCTGGTCAACCATAAGATTGTGCATCCTGATGTAGCAGTTGATGCCAGCTTGGGGCTGACTGTGGACATATGGCAGAAGTATTTGGCGGACAGCACGGTAGGTATCTGTGGCCCTGTAGCTAATCACAAAGCATTTACTGTTCAGAGATGTATGGAAATACTAGTTTGAACTTTTCATGGGGACATAGCTAGCGATGTTTTGTTGAAGCAGCAGTTTGCATTTGATATTTTTTATTTTAAGTGGCCTCTGTTTTCATTATTCAAATCTGACGCTCCGTTCACTAAGATCGAGGCGTTTTAAATGTTAAGTGTTCGTGAGGTTAAAATGGAGTTCTCCCCAGAGCCAAGTTAAATTTAAAGGTTACCGTGGTAACTTCAAAAATGTTTTTTTAAAGAGTAGGACATACTCGGGGACAAATAAAATTTTATTTGTCTTAAACTCATATAGGCTTCTCGGGAGGTGGGGGTGGAGGGGTTGTGTTTCTACTTTAAATGTATATTCCCACTCTTCTGGTCCTAGCAGCATTTCAAGGTGTTGGTCCTTAGTCAACACTATGGTGGGTTCAATTCCTGTCTGGGCTACGTCCAGCCAATGAATGTCAGGCAGTGGTAGTGTAAGTGGAAATCCACATTGAACTAGAAGACCAACACACCTTCCAACCCTGGTTATCTACACGCACAACCTGGTTTCAAGAGTGTTACAAATAAAAAAAGAGAAACCGAAAGATTGTCGTGTGATTATTTGTACACCTGAAGGACTGAGAATAAAGTCTTTGTCTTTGGAACCCATCAGAGTTATGAAGAGCGGGAGCTTCTACGTCTCATTTACTACGGGGGCATTCAGCACGCGATAAGGAAAGAAGTTTGGCCATTTCTTCTTGGACACTATCAGTTCGGGATGACGGAATCGGAGAGAAGAGAGGTGAGAGCTCTGGATGTTATAGCAAAATATTTGAAGTGTCTCCATGCTTGTATTATCCATGCTGTGCCTGTTCACCCTGCCCCATGACAATCAAATTAAATAACCACAGTAGGTATTTCTCTGTACAGTGTTTACAGAAGGTTAGAGGACATCCGGGGCATGTCGTAAGGTCAACAGCTAAGAATTTAGGGATGGCACTTTCACTGAGGTTTTGGTTCTAAGAAATATTCGTGTGTTTTGGTTGCGCTGAAACTTGAATGGTTTTGGATTTATTTATTTTTTTTACTCTGAGGCGAAAATCTAGAAATATGGAGGACATTTCTTTTTACCATTTTTTGTTCAAACGTTGAAATTTTTTGTAAAAGTTTGCAGGGCTTTTCAAAAGTAAAATCCTCAAATAAAACAACAACTAAAAACCCCTGTATAATGTGCCTGAAGGTGGCCCTTTCTCAGGGGCTTAGCTCAGATTTTGCTCGGGTTTGACCGTTTTTTCCCAAGTCCGACTTGAACTTCAAAATGAATTTCGAGGATTCCCAACCCACGAACTTGGCCTTCCTTAATAAGAAGGGCTACATTCAACGTTATTGCGTCTCTGTTAACTGTTGAGAAGTTTTATACTCACAAGTACTCAGAAGCACTCAAAAGGCTCACTAATTTTCAGTGTCCTTAGAAAGATTACATCCTCGTTAAAGAGGCAGCTCAACCAACGGCACTGTTTAAAAAAGTTTTCTAATAAAATAATTTAACAAACGTAGAGTAGAAGTAATACCTTTAAAGTCTAACCGGTGGTTAAAAAGCATTCAAGCTTTCAGGACCACAAGCGTTCCTTCTTCAGGATGATTAGGCATTGAAGGTATCACGTCTACCCTACTTTTGTCTATTCTACTAGCTAACACGCTACCATCCTTTATTTGTGTCAATAATAAAATAATAATGCAGAAGTAGAAAGGAACCTGTAGGAATCTTCCTGATCACCCCTGGTGATCGACAGATTTTCCGTTCTGTTGGTAACACTGTAACGATGACATAGATGCTCCACCGGGGGGGCTTCCTGGTCGCTACAACCCGAGTGGGTGCGATGTCCCCAGGGGGCGTCATTTGTAGGCGTTTCAGTGTTCCCGGCTTAACGGAAAAGGCATTGCTTAGCAGAAGCGCAGGACTTCTGCAGAAGTTCAGGAGGGTTCATTTTTACTACCATGTTCATATGATTTCCTTAGATAACTTTACAGAAATCCAGTTAATTGAACTGTAGAAACTGCGTTACTTATTTGTATTTTCTGAAAAATGGGAATTGTAATTTGAAGCATATCGGCTACGCGTCTGTTTATCTGTTTGACGTTGCAAACAAAGAAGAGAACCAGTAGAACAAGTTACCTGCGGCTGTAAGGACTGACAAACAGTCTTATGACTAAAAGACTTAGAAGATTGTTAAAAACCCTCCAATATCATGGAACTGGAGTACCATGGTATTGGAGGGCTTTAAAAAGTATGTCAAAATAGTTATACAGGTTCAAAAAAAATATTAATTTGAATGGACCGTAAGGTACCTTATGGAGTAGCACGACTTAGTTAATATGGCCCTAAAACTATAAAACAGTAAGACAAATTCTTCAGTGCTACAGCAGTGACATGCAGCATTGCCAGCCTGAGTCCATGCCGTCACGGGATTATAATTCTGTTTTGTTACTCTATTATTATTATTATTTTAATATGGGTTTTACATCATACTTTCATATATTTTGCGAAGTGGGGACTTGGAGAATCTAGATTGGGATAAAATCTCGTGATAATGATCTGGATCTGTAGGATCTCATGATGACAAAGCTATGGGATCTCATGATATGAAAATATAGGATCTCACGATGATATGAAGATATAGGATCTCACGATGATAGGAAATTATAGGATTTCATGATCATATAAAGCTATAGGATCTCATGACGATATAAAGATATAGGATCTGATGTTGGTATAAATATATAGGATCACATGATAACATAAAGATATAGGCTCTGATGATAGGAAGCTATAGGATCTGATGATATGAAGCTATAGGATCTGATGGTGTGAAGGTATAGAATCCGATAGTATGAAGCTATAGGATTTGATGATATGAAGCTATAGGATCTGATGATATGACGCTACAGGATCTGATGGTGTGAAGCATTAGGATCTGGTGGTGTGAAGCTATAGGATCTGGTGGTGTGAAGCTATAGGATCTGGTGGTATGAAGCTATAGGATCTGGTGGTGTGAAGCTATAGGATCTGGTGGTGTGAAGCTATAGGATCTGATGATATGACGCTACAGGATCTGATGGTGTGAAGCTATAGGATCTGGTGGTGTGAAGCTATAGGATCTGATGATATGACGCTACAGGATCTGATGGTGTGAAGCTATAGGATCTGATGGTGTGAAGCTATAGGATCTGATGGTGTGAAGCTATAGGATCTGGTGGTATGACGCTAGGTTGGCAATGCAAACCCCTTTAGCACTGAAGAAGTAAACTGAACCATAAGACATTTTCCTTCTTTTGTGATTGTAAAATCTGCAGGTTGACGTTCAAATCCGCGCCTGCTACGAACAAACCATGGCGGAGTGGCTTGGCTGCGAGGCCATCGTGCGGCAGAGAGAGAAGGAGATCCACGCGGCCGCTCTGTTGAAGTGTTCCTCTGGGGCCAGTCTGGATATCCAGATCCAAAAGATGATGCACGGAGATTCCACCGTCAGCAATGAGGTCAGCGGTGATGATGTCATGGCCAGTCCTGCTGTCGTCCACGTGTCACAACAGCTCGCTCGAAAAAAGCCAATAGCGCTGTAAAATGTGACGATAAAAGCCGAAAACATTAGGCCTTCATTAGGTTTTTCTTCCTTCTTTTCTTTTAATGAGCTCTGCGGCTTCAAAATTTGCTGTTTTTTTTGGTTTTAACCATTGTTCACATGTCTTACAGTCCTCCCCGAGCTGCAGCTCAGACCAACAGAACCATGCGCGGTTGCAGAGTGACTCCAGTTCAAGCACGCAGGTAACCGCGTCAAGTTACCGGCTTCGTCAGAGACCTGTTTTACGTTCACCGCAAATACTATACATAGCGGCTACTGAATAGGTAGCAAAAAAATAGCAAAATTCGAAAAGAGATGAAAAAACGTGAGCTTCTTACTTGGAGAACATTCACCTACATGTTTGGGAATCGTTAGGCCATTGTATTTTTTTAAAACTTGGAGAAAATTGGCACGCTGGACATTATTCTCCTGAAAAGAAAAAAAAAGCCATATCGGCTGATCTTTGACCAAATAACATTCATGCAAATAAAAAAATTAAAAATACTTTAAGATATAATGGCACATCTATTTTGTATAACTCAAAAAACAACAATCGGAAGCTGGCAGCAGACTTTGCAAAGAAAAGCACACCCCAGGGGCATATAAAAAGTCACTTTGTATTTACATATTATTAAAATATAGGAGAGAGCAGAGCTCATTGAAAAACATTTAAAAACATAAAGCATTAAAAAAGGTTCTAGTGACCTCGGATGTATTAAAACATGGAGCACATCAACAGAGATTAAGGTGTAAATAAAACACCATGTAGTGAGTGATAATAA
Source organism: Ascaphus truei (assembly GCA_036426205.1). Taxonomy (NCBI): domain Eukaryota; kingdom Metazoa; phylum Chordata; class Amphibia; order Anura; family Ascaphidae; genus Ascaphus; species Ascaphus truei. The sequence continues at coordinate 82,263 of WSYH01001098.1, read as the reverse complement.
CTACAAAGGGAAGGGGTTTGTCAATTTAGAGTCTGTTTGTGTATCTCAGTTTAGCTGTGAGAAGGTATTTCATTTGATAACATAATTCGGTTTCAAAATCCGCTCTCAGGGGAATTCCCCAATGCGTTAGGGGCTGATCACCGTGTAGAAGGTTTAGATATAATCAACAGCAAGTTTGGTTCACTCTAATAAGAGCCCTGATAGCTGTCAAATAGGACTATCATAGATAGTAGATACCTCATATTCAAATGTCTAGCTGGAATACGAGAACTACATTAACCCTCGCCAATTGGCAAATCTAACCCTACACCTCCGTCTCACTCTCTGCAACAGCACTTCCTGGATGACGTCACAGCATCGTTACGCCCTACGCGTTTCGCTCACTAACGGAGCTTCGTCAGGTGCAGAGCAAGCTGAGGTATCCGTAGTTCCTGGGTTAAATAGTGTATTGTCGTGGTAACTAATTGCAGTGAAAGGATAACCCGTTTCCTGATTGTCAGGTACTAAACAGTACTAAACAGAAAATCTATGCATGTCCCTCAGATGCTAGTTCTTTCAGTAGAAGAGAAATAATAAACAAACTAATTTAGTTAATAGAGCTCAACTATCATTTTAGCTGTCTATATATAAAGGATAATGAAATTCATCGTAAACACATTGATACTGCTTTTTATACATATTTGCATCTATTGAATGTGGACATCAACTGATATTAAATAATAAATCCCCTTATACGGTTATGCTCAGGGAGTGGTTGGGAGAAAATAATCGATAAATAATCACTGTGAAGGGATTTATCTCTGCTGATGCGCTTCTGGTGTTAATACATCATAGATCACTGGAACCTTTTTTGATGCTTCATGTTTTTCAATGAGCTCAGCTCCCTCCTATTTTTTAATAATATGTAAATAAAAGTGACGTTTTCTATGCCCCTTGGGTGTGCTCCACAAGTGTACAATTCTTTGAGAAGGTTTCCTCCCGATTGTTGGTTTGTGACCGTTTTCTACTAGCACACGGATTGTCACTCCCCCACTGCAGCTCATTGGACTGGGGGCAGAAATTAATGATGCAATTCTTCTTGCTAATTATGGCTGAATATAGATTTATGAAGACGTGTTGAGGGGTGCAGTCTTTTGGTTTCCCTATATATCTATGTTGTATAAATCTTTATTTTATTATTTGAGCAGCAGTATTAATGATGGAGACGAGAATAAGATTTGGCCTGGCATTTTGAGAGAGAAAAAGATTCCAACGGAGTCTTGGAACGGGTTTTCATTTACTGTGGTTTCTCTTTGTCAGAGGTCCATGTGTGTTTAACAAGGGTTTGCACTCCCAGAACCCCCTCTATCCCCATCCCAATCTTTGTATTGGCTCTCTGATAAGGACAGGGCAGAGGGTGAAGAATACACTTGACTGACATACCCTCCCTCTTTAATTTGTGTGATTTTCAGAAGAAGAACGATGGCCAAATCGTTGCATGATTTCATTTAGTTTAGGGAATCCAATTAGGTTGTTCATTTGTTTCCAACGGGCCTATTTTGTTTTAGCTGGTTACATAAGATTGCACCTAAGGGCTGTTATATACTGTGTGCGGCCGTGCGAGCGAGCGCGCGTGCCTGTGCGAGGACGCGTGCACGTTCCGCACACGTTTTGTGTGTATACTGTGCGCGTGTGTGTATATGTGTGTGTGTGTGTGTGTGTATATGTGTGTGTGTGTGTGTATATGTGTGTGTGTATATGTGTGTGTGTGTGTGTGTGTGTGTATATGTGTGTGTTTAAATAACTTTTCAAATAAATAAATCCTTTAATAATTTTTTTAATAACATTGTACATACATACATACACACACACACATACATATATACTTACATTTCTAGTGGTGGTAGCGGCGCAAATTAATTATTTTACTCATCTTCCCCCCTGTCGGCCGGTTCCACTCTCCCTGTCGTGCGCGCGCGGCACCATTATAGAATGGCTGACTAACCTCAGCCAACTAAAACTGCCGCACGCGCGCACAGCATAGCGCGAGCCCCCGCACTATAGAACCAGCCTAAGCTGGACACTCCATGTAAATCTTTGCACCGTTTGTCGCACAGGTTTTCGAGTCGGTAGAAGAAGCCGAACAAACAGAAACGAGAAGCGAGGAGAGCAAACCTCCGAAGCTTTCCAACGGGACGGTGCCTAACGGGACCTGCTCTCCAGATTCCGGCCACCCCTCCTCCCGGAATTTCTCCATTACCTCCGGGTACTCGGAGCACAGCTTCAGCACGGACGACAACGCTTCTACAGAGACTAACAAAAATGCCCTCTACCTGCACATGAAACCGGGAGCTTCCGGCAGCAGAAAGCAGAACAGCTCAGACAATATCTTGCTGGACAACAAGAGGGCAGAAGAGGAGCTTCCCAGCTTGGACTGTGAAGCGACAACCAACGAGAGCTTGGACGACTTTCAATCCATGAACGAAAGCACAGAGGAGATCCTGCTGGACAAGGAGATCGCCGTGCTCTCTGTCTTGGAAGCCTGGCCGGACAGCGAAGCCGAGAAGGAGAGCCTGGTGGGAAGCGAAGACAACTTGTCGGAGGAGCCGGAGATGGAGAGTTTGTATCCACAGCTTGACTCTTTGATTGTCATTGACGCCACAATGTCTGTAGTGTCCCCCGTCTCTTCCACGGGAGTGGCGTATTCGGTAAGTCTCTCGGAACATGGGAGGTTGGCCTTTTGCATGTCTGTAGGGTAATAAATTAGCAGTGGTAAGAGCTTTGTAGCGGGTAAACCTGGTTTGAATCCCAGTGTTGGCTCTCCTTGTGACCTTGGACAAGTCACTATGGGTTTATTTATCAAAGTCTCCCAGCGGCATTAATCCGGCATCAGATGTATTAAGGAAAAACATTCCCATTGAAGCCAACAGAATGTTGTTGCTTGATAAATCTGGTGTTTTTTGCACCAGTTTGGCCCTGGTGTTGCAGCTGGAAGACTGCGATAAATGACCATCTTCATCTTTTTGTATCTCAGGCACCAACATTAGACTGTGAGCTCTTCAGGTGCACTGATCCCAATGCGGATGATGGGAATGGAAGAGGAGGTCACCTCTTCCATTCCTGGTCCGGTCAGATCGCATTCAGTGCTCCATAGTGCCGCAGCTCTTCCAAGAACACAAGTATTTCCCACTTAGTGGAATACATTCTTTAAAAGCAGACCCGAAGGCAACTTGCAATGAAAGCTCCATTGAATGTTCCCTGCTTCGGGTAAGATGATCTCACCCTGTATATATATATATATATATATATATATATATACACTGTAGTGCCGACGAGTATTCTAAAACAAATCTGGGGCTATCACCAACAAGATCCAGGTACATGCTGGGTACATGCTGCAACATTTCAATGACATTTCTGCAGACAGACTAATGGCCCATCGGATTAACAGCGGTGGTCCCTGGTTGCCAGAGACCCCTGCTGTGTTAATCCGATGGGCCATTAGTCTCTGCAGAAATGTCACTGAAATGTTGCAGCATGTACCCAGCATGTACCTGGATCTTGTTGGTGATAGCCCCAGATTTTCCAAGGCAAGTTTAAGGCAAGTTTTAGAATACTCGTCGACGCACCTGTATATATATATATTTTTTTTTACGGCTAGTCCAGGGTGCCGAACTGAAATACATAACTCCCTGAATCATGCGACTTTGCAACAACAGTAGTGCATGGATTGAATTGCAAATCGCACAATCACGCGTTAAAACTCCCGTAACAGAAACGCGTTATCACGCGGTACCGGGCGTAATAACGTTGGCTACATCTGCATGTTTAAATGATCCCTGCTGCAGGATTTGGGATTGCAGAGCTTGTATAGTATGTGTGTCGTGGCTTCGATGATTAATCTGTCTGGAGCGGGGGCGTAGGATGCATTGCAGTGTCCACCTGGCAGGTGTTTAGTGGATTTGCCATTGAATCAGGACTATTTCATGCACCAGCTCATCTGTTTCCTAAAAGGTGTTCTCTGTGTCCTCTCTGGATTTTTAACCCCCTCAGCAAGAACTCCTGGACATGTACACCATCAACCTGCACCGCATAGAGAAGGACGTGCAGAGGTGCGACCGCAACTATTGGTATTTCACGCCCGCCAACCTGGAGAAACTCCGCAATGTTATGTGCAGGTATCTGTCATGTAGAAGTAGCCACCCTGCTACAAAACAGAGCAATATCTGGCAGTTCAGGCATTCATGCAATGGCACCAATAGCTGAAATAGCTGCAGCATTAAAGCGGTATTATAAAGGGGATTCTTTTTTAGGAAAGGTTAGGATTTGCATGTAACCCCTTCTCTGCCAGTGGGCCTCAAACGCTTTGCAAACCATTAAATGCAGTGCTTTTTGCTAGATTCAGCTGTCAGCAGGACTATGTAATTATGAATTAGATTGTAAGCTCTTCGGGACAGGGACACCTTTTCCGAAGTGTCACTTTTGTGTCTGAAACACTTCTTCCCATTATGTGTTATTTGTATTATTACTACGGCCACAGTCACTGCGTGCACGCGCGCGTCGGAGCGCCTGGCGGCGCGTGCACCAGTTTCAGCCGCGACCTGTGGTCTGTGGTTGCGCGTCAGGAGAAGAGCAGGAGGTCGTTATGGGGGGGAGGGGCATGGCGGGGGCGTGGTCATGACATCACGCGGCTGGTTCGCCGTCATTGGCTGAGCCGCCGCCGTGACATGGCAAACGCTCGGCCGCCGAGCCAAAAGAGAAAAATCTTGTCTTTTGGCAAAGGCGGGTCGTGCATCGCGCTCTGCGCAGGCGCGCAGCCGCGGTGACTGGGGCCAGCCCCATAGAGGGCCGTATCTTATTCACGCCGCACGCAGCTGTGAGCAGTGGGGACGAGGCCTATGAAGGATTACTGAGACGTCATGCTCTGCGAGTGCTTGTGTTATCTTTTGTATTTCTTCATATATCCCTTTCTTTATCTCTGTATCTTCCAGCTACGTCTGGCAGCACATTGAGATCGGATACGTTCAAGGGATGTGTGATCTTCTGGCCCCTCTCTTAGTAATACTAGACGATGGTAGGGACAACTCTATGGGATCCTCTTTACTGTCAGTAGCCCTGCGAGTCTGAATGATGAGGGGTGGGAGCATGTACGCACTTGGCCACGGTGGTCATATTTTCACATTGTTGTCATGCAGAGGCCTTGGCATTCAGCTGCTTCACGGAGCTAATGAAAAGGATGAATCAGAATTTCCCCCACGGAGGTGCCATGGACACACACTTTGCCAACATGAGATCTCTCATACAGGTATTTCAGAAGATTATCAAACACAGACACTTTCAATGGCAAGGCCAGTTCCAGGCGGTAAATCATGTCCCAAAGTAGAGGTGGGTGTTGATACTCCATCACACATTCTGGTCTCCTGACCCCTTGTCCTTATCTTCTGTTACATCTCAGTCTTTAGGTCACATTGGCACTAGGCATGGCTGACCCCTTAACCCATTCAACATATCACTGTCATTAGGTCACTTTGGCCCACTGTGCGGCTGACCCATTTAACTCTTTAAGCAGGTTTCCTACTCAAATGTAAATAGCAGATGTGGGGGAGAAGACCATAGAGCTGAGAGAGGAGGATAATGGCCCATTGTGGACAGAGGGAATGGGCACCCAAATTGCTGGATCCAACTCTATTCAAAGGGCATGAATGAGGAAGAGGGAAAATGGTAGAACAAGAGAACTTTCACTTAAGCAGAGGTAGTAGAGTCAAATACAGCAAAAGGAAACCTTAAATAATTTAGAAAATAAAGAGATCAGGGTCTAATAAGGATCTCCAGGACGTAGGGTAGAACAGTTCTCACATTCTACTCTGTTGATATGTTGTATTTTGCATTGAACTATATATGTTAGCCAATGCAAAACCCCAAGAATATTAGAACAAACGCAATACTAATTTTTTGATATCTTCTGTTTTGAACCCTTAAGGCTCTCATAGCGGTCAATAATTTCATTTCCGAGAACTAGAGCCTCAGCTAAAGCCGACTGGTAAAGTGGCTGAACCCAGGAAGATCTGTCATTATTTTTTGAAGACTGGCAGAATGAGAAGAGTCCTCTTAGGGTGATCACCCATAGAAACGTACCTAAGGTCGCGGAAATAGACAGCAGATAATGACTACCTGGTTAGTCTGCTGTGATACCTACTGCACCGACACACTTTATTCGAGCAAATACCCAGTATGTACCTGGCAGATTCCTGGAATGCGCCGCTCCTCACCTCTGACATGCCCCGTTGTGTTTGCCTTCCCAGCCTGGGTTCATGCCTGGCTGACGGGCGGCTGATCTGTTAAATGATAATGATTAGGATTTAATAGGCTGCAATGCTTCGTGTGTCTACCAGATGGCATAAATTCATGAATTGTAATGCAGTATATATATATAAACTGTGCAGTATTGCAGCCAGCGGGAATAAAATGCTTTAATCCCTGCTTGAAAATAACCCAATGCACTCGGGCAGAAAACAGTCACAAACCTCAATACACCCGGGTATACCCGAATTCGTGGGACTAGCCGAGCTCGAATAAAGTGTGTCGCCAGTGTAAGAGAACATGTAGCGTTGCTAACTGCAATCCAGGAGACGGACCGGCAGGGCAGAGGTAGGGAGTACAGTATCCGACCCTTGACCTCGGATCTATTGCCTAGACAAGCAAGAATAGTTAGGTCTGGTTACAGGATCGTGGGCAGGGTGCCGCAGCATAGTCAGGGTCACGGTTCAGAAGGTCAGGACAAGAGATGGCAGCATAGTCGGGGTCACGGTTCCAAAGGTCAGGGCAAGAGACGGCAGCATAGTCGGGGTCACAGTTCCAAATTAAGAGCAAGTTCCAGTAGAGGTTCAGCAAGGCAAAGCATAACAAGAAACAGCCAGGGTCCAGGAACAAAGAACTGATCACACTGGTGGAGATGTATAGGCCTAGACCAGGCACACAATGACCAGTTCAAGGAAGAATCTAACTTCCTGAGTCGGTGGCCATCCTGGTGCACCCGACGAAGACAGAGAAGTGACCACGTTATTGCACCCGATGACTCCTCACACATATTACCTCTAGCTTTTCCCATATGTACAATGCCTTTTGATTTCCTGTATTAGCCTCAATATTGTTTTTTTTTTCAACCTTCCCCACCAGATTCTGGACTCTGAGCTTTTTGAGCTGATGCATCAAAACGGTGATTACACCCACTTCTACTTCTGCTATCGGTGGTTCCTTCTCGACTTCAAACGAGGTCAGTGACCAAGCGATGTCTTTGCATTCGCCTGTCTTTATCGGGGGTCTTGTATAAACCTTTGACATGGGGGGGTGGGCAGGCTCTTCAATCATTAATTGCAAGATGTGGGGTTTCCTCCAGTGGACATACCTATTCTAACTAAATTAATAAACACCTAGGGGAATCATGACGTGACCCTTAACAATTTTCAAAGTACTTGGCATTCTCATGTATTTTATTGGAGAGATTGCACCTTTGAAGTTGCAGTCCAAGCAATATCCTACATGTGTTTTTTTTGTTCTTGTTATGTTAAAAAAAAACATGTTTTTATTGTTTTTCTGGGAGAAATCACATAATGATACAGAGCCCGTTGTATACAGCTTAGTCCAGAGAGAACAATTCTTAAACATATACAGTACATAGATCATATACGGAATACACATCTTAAACAATGCATAGAGATAGGTATATTGGCTGGGGCATAGGAGCATAATGACGGCTCATTGGACCCGACGACCTCAAGTGCTGAAAGGACACTTTATGACGTTCCTTTGTGAACCCAGCCGGGATCACGTGGACCCTGAGGTACTCGTCAGACTAACTCCTCAGAGAGGTTTGAAAAGGGATAGAAGAAGAGATACAGTAGGGAGGGAGTAAAGAGAGGGAGAGGGGGGGAGGTTAGGGAGGGGGAATGAGATGAGAAGGGGGGAAGAACGGATCCCCACGTCCTTCCAGCACCAACCCCCGCCCGGATCGAGAGGACACATCCAAGACCGGGCGAGACGGGGACAGTATCTATCATAGTCTCCTACCATCCACATTTGTACACTTTAGTTGTACAGTATGGCCAGAGTTCCCAAACCCTGTTGAATTGGTCAATTTTCTGGCTCAGGAGAGCCGAGAGGTAGTCCATTAATTTGACATTACCCATTCTCCGTAGCACCATCTGTTTGGATGGGGGCTTAAGTTTTTTCCAGTTAGCAGTTAGTGAGCATCGCGCCGCTGTGAGTGAGATCAATTTTTAAGGGGGGCCGAGGCCTCTTCGACAGGTTTCGCCAAGAGCAACACCAACTGATCCAGGTGTACATCCCCTTCAATCAGCTCCTTGTGTTTTTTTTTAAATAAATTAGTTCTGTACTATGAGAAAAAAAAATTTAAGACATTTTCCACGTGTTATAATGTAACAAGCATTTTTTATTTCTATAGCAACCATTCACAAAGTCACATCCTCTTCTGAAACAGGCTCTGGCACACCCCTTTTTGAGCCCTGCCCTCTCTCTAGCAGTGCACCAATTGTATCTAGTGACTGCCTGGTCACATGATCTTCCCCACAGAACTTTGCACCTTGAGTCCTGTTCTGCTGCACTGACAGCCATTTAGTGAACCCCCGAGCCGAATCATCGCCAATCGATCGGCAACTTAGCTAATCACTTGTCAGTGTGTAGCTTGTATTGATGCACATATTGAATGGAAACTTTTTTTTTTTTTAAACGACAGCTTGAACTGCTGCTTTAAGCTGAAAGATTTCTGATTTAGAGCAGTATATTATAGATTCATTGACCTGCCATGTTCCCATCATCAATAGCTTTGTCAGATCTCATGCTTTTAATTATGCATTTCAATAACTCTGTAACATAACCACACTGCCATCTCCAGATGCACTTACTCACCCTCTTGGCTGTGCTTCTCATCTCGGGAAGTATTATTATACTAGGATATACAGTGTACCGTTGCAACCCGCCTTACCTGGATCTAAAGGAGGTCACATCTGAGTAGTTATGTACAATGGCAGGGCTCAGTCTCTCAGGCCTGTACAGGGTGCTGGGTAGGGGCACGCTGGGCCTGGATGACACTATGAGAAAAAGATGGGCGCCAGAAACTTTTATAAAACAAAAGGTGCGTTATTGACAGCCGTCAAAAACACTTCACAGGTATTAACATACGGTGCATCTCGACAAAACTCGTAGCAAATTATAATTCTCTGGGCTGCATCTCCTGGTAGTTTCTGGTCTTATCCAGGGGAGGTGCATGACTTGGTTACACATTGAAAGGGAGGGAGTGGAAACAGCTTGCAGGGAGGTTAGGATGCAATGAGAACCTGCTCGATGGGCAGGTCCAACGTGGGCGCAGGCTGTAGTATGGGCAGCTCTATGAGGACAGTGGTGGTCAGGGCAACCCTATGAGATGACGACAATTGGCATCTCTCTCCCACAAACTTAGGTTTCCTGTTCTTTTAACAGGCACTAGCTGAGGAAGGGCACGTTACTAACTGGAAAACAACAAAGGATGACAGGACACATCTTAATACAGCTCAACCCCATTATAGCGCGATCTGCTACAATGCGGATCCACTTATAACGCGGTCTGAATGTGGCTCCCAATTTATAAACATCTCCAAGGGTTTTTTTTTTTTTTTTTAATGTTTAAAAAAAAAAAAAAATTCAATACTCTATTGACTTATTCAGTATCTGCAGCTCTCTCCTCTTCCTGCTTCATCAGGCTTCGTCCACGTGCGCTGCTTTCAATTTGACTTTCGAGCGCAGAGGAGGGTCACATGACCCTTCTCTGACCAATAACAGCCCAACAGTGAATACATTTTATATAATACACATGTAGGAATCGATCCATGACCCTTCATATGCTAGTAGCAATTCTCTAGCTGCTACACCATAGGGTTGGTGTGATGAAACTGACTCTATAAACACACTTAACATATACTGCACAATGCAATTCCATAGATGTTAAGTTTGTTTATAGAGGCAGATTCAGCGCACCAACGCTGTGGTATAGCAGCTAGAGAATTGCTACTAGCATATGAAGGGTCATGGGTTCGATTCCTGCATGTGTATTATATCAAATGTATTCACTGTTGGGCTGTTATTGGTCAGAGAAGGGTCATGTGACCCTCCTCTGCGCTCGAAAGTCAGGTAAGTCCTCGTTGATTGTGGCGGCCATTTCACGATCCCGGTTATAATGCGGTCTTATTATGTGGTCCCCGAGCACCGTGTTATAACGGGGTTCAGCTGTACATATTACTAAACACACAAACCTATGCATAGGACTCACAGTGAGGGCCCCAGTCATGTTCTAGAAGTAGGTTCTTCAGAGCTATATATATCCTTACATTGACGTCATACATCACTTGTTGGGGAGGGGAGTAACCTGAGTGAGCTCAAACGGTTAACCCCCTAACGCAATCATCCCTTTTCAGAAACAGGTAGTCCTCCAAGTGAGGACGTTGTTCTCTCTCCCAATTAAACAGCAAATAATAATACCACTTATGAGCCCATTCACATGTCTCAGACAGGTCCACAAACCTATAATCTCTCGGTATACAGCGCTTCCACTGCAGCCAGGGACTGAATTACTGGTTTCTCAGCATCTGCAATAAGACCTTTCAGGCATGTGTAATTATAGGGGAATAATTGTACTTTACTGCAGTGTGTTAATTGAATTTAAAGGCTTAAAGGTATTTAGGCTGTGCAATTATTGCCCTACGGAGTCTTGCATGAAGTACTTAAATGACAGGTGCCCGTCATAACACTAAGAAAACAATGGTGGTTGCTAGGAGGCCCGTCCCTCTCGCTTCCCTGTAAGAGAGAGAGGTATGTTCCAGAGAGATTCTCAGTTAATATGATCTGCTCCACACAATGACAACGTTAAATGGTTTAAATAAGTCACACTGCTCCGTCTCCAGCTACATTACAAAGTAATAAGAAAATAACTGGCAGCAGCAATTTAACGCGGCAAAACAGGTGAAATATTATGGTTTTTAAGAAAGAAAAAGAAATCAGTTTTGTAGTATTAGATAATAGCCACGGTGTGTCTCTTAATTAATTTTTTTATGAGTTTTAATATACTGAGCATCGTTCAAGATCTATAGCAGGTTGTATCCCACCTCCCCAGCAGTGCAAGATCTGTAGCAGGTTTTATCCCCCTCCCCAGCAGTGCAAGATCTATAGCAGGTTTTATCCCCCTCCCCAGCAGTGCAAGATCTATAGCAGGTTTTATCCCCCTCCCCAGCAGTGCAAGATCTATAGCAGGTTTTATAAAATTATATCCCCCCCCTCCCCAGCAGTGCAAGATCTATAGCAGGTTTTATCCCCCCTCCCCAGCAGTGCAAGATCTTGGCAACTCTTTCCTGTTTGGGGTTATTTGTATTGTATGTCTTTATTTATATTTATGGTGGAACGCCGGTAGTGTTTTGGTCACGGCAGATAGACCGCGGTGAAGTGTCCCATTCCGACTTAATGTGGCAGTAACCTAACTTAATGTCACATTGACACTAATGGTGTATCCCCAATGGACAACAAACATGGTATTAAGCTAATTTATCTCCCGTAAAGACGCAGCGTTAACTATAAAGGACGGGTAAATGAGGCGTTATCATAGCATCACATATCCACTAAAGTCTGTTAACAATAACGCTGGGGCATAACGTTAGTTATTTACGTTATAACCTAAACTTGGCGTTACTCCCATCCAGACATTGAAATGGAGAACACGCCGTCATTTTTTCGTCTTTTCCTATTTTAGGAAGCGTTTTGTTTTGTGACCTGATTTAACAGCTGTTTGGATCTAGCCCTAAATGGAGCTTAAACCTTCTTTACTTCAGAAAGTGTTTGCTGATCACTCTTCCCTTTGAAAAACAAATTATTTTTTTCAATATAATATACATTCACATTATGGATTTTCTACCCAAAAATGAGAACACCGTTTCAACAACATAAGCAAAACATTCATCAAAACATTAGAGCTTTTGATGCTAGAGCTGCTGCCCTGGGTGGCAGGGTTTGGGTTCTAATACTGTTGGGTCTGATACTGATACCCCCTTCATCACAAAGGCCTTTAGACTGGTTTTAAGGATGTGTGACTCATTTAAATATATTTTGTATAGCCAGTAGCAAATCTCCCAGGGTACCTGAGGTACGTTCCTTTTTCAGCACAGGCATCTCTCCCTAATTTATTTGGAGGGAGGGGACATATATACAACTGGAGATACCTAGCAAGTTAGGAACTCTTCCTTTTTCCCTGTCTTATGTATTTTATTTTTTTAATAAGGCAAAAATGGCACCAGCTGTGTGGCAGGGTAGAGTTAGACTTCGTCAACTCCATTTCAAGGTTGACTTGATGACATTCAAAGCAGTAGCCAGGGTCCCAGCTATCTGAGAGAGCTTCTAGTTTCCTGCACTCCCATTCGATCACTTCCATCTGGAGATGAAGGACTCCTAACAGTTCCCAGAATCTCCGTGACTTCCTTTGGCGCCCGAGCTGTTAGCCACACTGCTCCCACTCTCTGGAGCTCTCAACCGTGTACAGTCCAAGAGGCCCTTGTCTGTCCTCTTAAAAGGACTATCGGTTTTTTTCCAGTGTTATTATTGTTTTCTGTTATTTTGTGTTTCAGTAACAAAATAATAGAGCTCCTTACAAGACACGTAATTCATATACAGTATATGTAAATAAAATAGAAAAGCCCCCTCACTGGAAGGGGCAGTTCAGCTCTAGATACTGGGGGTCAGCTTAGAATGTTCCTCTGTACCCCTCTGTACCCCTGCTGCCTTAGCCCTAGTGGGTCACTGTAGTTTGGTTAACGTATCATTGGTTGAGTGTGTCTGTGGGTGTGAGCGGTGCATTGAATGGTGATGAAGATGCAGTAATACTACAAATCTGTGTGCCCATGGTGTGTCCATCTATGTCAGGGGTTCTCAACTCCAGTCCTCAAGGGCCACCAACATGCAAAGTATTAAGGCTATCTCTGCTTCAGCACAGGTGGCGCAATCAGTGGCTGCCATTTTGATTGAGGCACCTGTGCTGAAGTAGGGATATCCTTAAAGAGGCAATCCAAGCCTTTTTCCCCCCTCATTTTTTTTAATACAAGATTGAAGCAGCGGGTCTCTAGAGCTGAACCTTATTAATTTCAGCTCTGGGGACCCCCTGCTTCCGGAGGTACTTACCTCTGTAGGGGGTGACGGTAGCCACTCCAGGGTTCACTATAAGGCTACGGCCCCAGTGTTTCCTGCACGGCACAACGCACAGCACACTCCTTATTGGTCCACCCGATCTACCCTGCCATTGGCTGCCGCACACCACTTGATCGCGTCCCTGCTGGATGACACGCCATCGCGCTTCGTGAGTCACGACAACAGAAACCACTGGGGCCTGCCTGATTGAGATGAGTGTCTGGTGTGCGGCGCATACACCGTCGCGCTCGCCGCCGTGACCACCGGGGACTTAGCCTATTGCTGCTTTTCAAAGCTCCTGCGCTCTGCGGGCCAACAGGAAGCCATGATGTCATCCAGTGCGGCTTTCTATTGGCCCATGCGACGAGGAAACTGCAGAAATACTGGCCCCCCCTTCGGAGGTAAGTGTCCCTGGAAGCAGGGGTCCCCAGAACTGAAATGAATGGGGTTCAACTCCGGAGACCCCCTGCTTCAAACCTGTATTACAAAAATGAAGGGGGAGGCGGGGGAAACGTCTTGGATTACTCCTTTAAAACTTGACTTGTTGGTGGCCCTTGAAGACTGGAGTTGAGCACCCCTGACCTATATCAAACAGTCTTGTTAGAGGTCAGGCACCAGCTGTATAGCTATTTTGATGCAAGTCCCAACCCCTTCATTGCTACAGGTTCCTGCCTGCAAGGGGTTGAAGCAACCTAAAGTACACTGCAATTCGTTGTAATTGTTAAATAATGAGCCCCAAACCTCAAGGTTGGAGAAATTAAAATGTTCTTCTGTTGTTATCACTGCTGCTCAGCCCTTGACCTGGTGTGGGGCTCAGCTCCATCCAGTGTGGAGAAATACACTCCGGTTAGTTATTACTACAGTGCGTTACAGGGTAACCAATGCACAAACGTAACATAGCAAACCTAGCCTTGTATCTGCATGTTAAAGAGACTTCAAGCTCTCTCATCTTTGAGCATGGGAAGTGTTCAGAGATTTACAAAACAATTATAGAGTACTCATTTGCATAGAGGAGAGCCAGGTTCACCACTTAAAGTGAGCTGTTCTAATAGTTGCAGCGGTCAAGACGATCTAATCCCCTGATTGTTGCTCCACCAGAACTGGTCTACGATGACGTCTTCTCGGTTTGGGAGACCGTCTGGGCAGCAAAGCACGTGTCCTCTTCTCACTTCGTCCTGTTCATCGCCCTGGCCTTGGTGGAGGTTTATCGCGACATTATCCTGGAAAACAACATGGACTTCACTGATATCATCAAGTTCTTTAATGGTAAGCGCTTATGTAGTACAGTAAAATGTTCTTGCCGTCTAGATTCCCCTATTATATCATCTGTTCATGACTGCAAAATTGGTGAGGGTATGGAGCCCTTTCACCACCAGAAGACTGCAATCCATTGAAGCAGCAAAACGATTAATATGATTATAGGTGGAACTGGGCGGACATGTGTCTTTTTTCGACCTAATCTACTATGTAACTATGATTGTTTTTCTTAATGATTTAGCTAATTGGCCATATTGTGAAATATTCACACTAGGCAAACGCAAGCACACTGTGTTGTTGTGTTGAAGACCTTTGCCGGTCAACCTCGTGTCTGTCTCACTTATAATAGACGATGTAGTCAGCGTCCAACCCCGCGGAGTCTTTTATTGACCCCAACGCTTCGTCTTCCCTGCGTTTTCAGAAATGGCCGAGCGGCACACCGTGAAGCACATCCTAAAACTCGCCCGGGACCTTGTGTACAAAGTCCAGACCCTGATTGAGAACAAGTGAGGGACCCGGCCCCCCCAGTCCTGATGAAGAAGCACAGCCAAACATTCACCTTAACACTTCTACTGCCATCGAGTCCTGGAAACATTATCCGGTGCGGTGCAGCTCCCTCCAGCAGCGAAGAGGGTATAAAAAAAAAAGAATACATATCTAATCGACCAGTTATTTTTTACTTAATTAGATGCCAGAAGCACAAGCCACTTTCGGTAGCAGAAGAGTCGGCTACAAAGAGAAAAGGTTTCCTGTATTTGTTTCCGTTGACGCTACATTTTCTTTTAGCTTTATTATATTATTGTTAAACCAAAGATCTCGGAATGAGATTCAGTTACTCATTGATATCAAGGCCCATCCAAAGCATGACGAAAACCCTCAGACTGAACGTGTCTTCAGTGCTGGCGTAAGGCACGGGCGATTAGTTGCAGGACCCCAGGCACAGAATGGGGGGGGGGGAGGGATTAGGAGACCGTAAGCAAAAATAGGGTTGGTTCTTGATCACTCCCATTGAAAATGGAAATCCCCAAAAGTATATAGCCAGGGCTGACTGCTCATGGGGATCTCTCTGTCCCAGCGTGTACACACAGTCCTCCAGAAATTATTAGGGCCCACTGACTTATTGCAAAAGAAAGTTAATTTATTGAGCCATAAATCCAGTGTTTTGCCTTTTTTTCAAGGGTAGCTCTTTCAAGGGAAACGTTTGGTTTATGGCTCAATAAATTCCCCTTTTCTTTTGCATTTAGTCCTGGCGATGATTAGGAGATCTTGCCACTAAACCTTCATGAACTACAGCAGGGGTGGCCAACTCCAGTTCCACAAGGGCCACCAACCTGTCAGGTATTAAGGATTTTCCCTGCTTCAGCACAGGCGGCTCAATCACTAATGGAGCCACCTGTGCTGAAGCAGGGATATCCTTAAAACCTGACCTGTTGGTGGCTCTTGAGGACTGGAGTTGGCCACTTCTTAACTACAGTCTCACACCACCGTGTCACAGGCTGCAGTGTATTTCATAGCACAGGACAATGGGAGTTTGAAGTTAGCAGTGTCATTTACTCTACCAATTTGAGATAAGTAGTACTATGCACATGACAACGTTATTGATCATATCCTTTTTGTCAAGTTAAAGCAGCAATCACCCCTAACTTTTTTTTTATTGGATGGGAACAGGGGGGTTGGTGGGGGGGGAGGTTCTGGGTGGGTGGGTTCTCCTGGGGGTGCCCCCAGAACTGAGCCACGCTATTTTCAGCACAGGCAACCCCAAAGTTTCTGAGAAGTGAAGTTACCGGTAATCACTGCTTGGTTTTTATAGGAGATTTAATTGGCCGTCCAGTAGGACGCAATGTTGCGCCTTCCTATTGGCCCGAGGTTTGGCAGCCATTTTGTTTCCCCTGGATGGAAATGTAACCCTGGTAGTTCCCACTCTGTAAAAAAAAAACAATGGGGGAATTCAACAAGAGCCCCATTTTATACACACCCGAAGAGGCTGTTTTCGGGGTGAAAATCCCCATTGACAATGGGGATTTTAGACCACATATGGCCTGAATGTCCGCTTCACTGTGTATAGAAAATATCTCCTTAGGGTCAGGGATAAAGGGAGCTATTGACAAGTTACAAAGTGGGGCAGATGGCAAATATTGAGACGATTGCTTCAAATGTTTCTGGACGACTCGTAGGGATATTTAGAGACGTGCTGCGAAACTCTCCACGCCGCATTTGTGACATTTAAATTTTCCCTCCTCCCCAAATTCGATTCCCTGCGAAAGGTTTCACCGAGCCGCAAAGGGTGAACCGGGTCGCCAAAGGAATACGCTTTCAGCGATATGTCGCCAAGCAATGAAACCCGGTGTGCCCGCTACTTACAGTCTCAGCATTAAGTGAATGTAGCGATTTTAGAGAAGTTAACATATTAAACCATGTGGCAATGCGCACTGACTTCATGCGCGGTGAATCGCTCGCGGACTCTGACTCAACCGTGACTGATAACCCCATGTGAACGTATTGCCCACCTCTATTGATATTCCCATCAACACTCTGGATCTTTTCTGCGAGTTGCTTCCGTAGGCTACGTCCCCAGTGGGCGCGCCACGCGTACGACAGAGCGCCTAGCGACGCTCTCCCCCTCCATCTGAGCGATCTAAAGGACTTCAGAACACTCGCGATGGGGTGGCGGACGGTGGGGGCGTGGCCATGATGTCACGCAGCTGGGTCGCCCTCATTGGCTGAACCGCCGCGGTGACGTGGCTGCCGCGCCAAAAGACAAAAATCTTGTGTTTTGGCAAAGGTCATCGCGCTTTGTGCACGGGCGCGCAGGCAGTTACTGGGGCTGGCCCCATAGAGGGCCGTATCTTGTGTGCGCCGCACACGCCATCGGGTTCGCAGCAGCGGGTACAAGGCCTTAGTGTTGGCAAATGACTCAGAGGGTGGGGGGGATTTAGAAAGATCTGGAGGTCCTGCCCCACTTTGCCGTCACAGGGCAGATTTATAGGCAGACAAATATTGTATAGTTGACCAGAGAATATATTGAAAATATTTATTTAATTTTATGATAAAATCTCGATTGCTTTTTTTAATTTTTTTTTTATATATATTGTTTTTTTTATATCAACAACGCCATTTACCCTGCAACTTTACATTATATAGCACTGATATCTTGAGCCGAGGCATTTAAATCTTGCGTGGCTTAACCCAAGGGTGCGCAAATTGGAGGGACGGGAGATTTTGCTGGGGGGGGGGGGGGGGGTCGCGGGCGGTTGCAGAGACCCCGCGCTCTTCTCCTAGGCATTTAAATTAAATGCCGGGGGATCACGTGAGGCCTCTGCAACGCTATTACTTACCGAAGTTCAGGCGCTCTGTGACACGTCGCCATGGCAACGTAGGGTCACGTGACGTCTTATGACTCCGCAGCATAATTTGACGCTGGTCTAAGGTAGGGAGGGGGGGCGCAAGCTCCCAGGCAGGGAAGGCAGGGGGGCGCAGCAGCAAATGTTTGTGCTCCCCTGCCTTAACCCCTATGCTGCCAAAGGGGCCTGCAAGGCTTTGCTCTAAACTAGAGATGTGCAGAACTATCCAAAATGCAGTCACAACATTTGTAACGTTCGGCCCCTAAATTTCTGTTTTGCAGAACTTTAAAAGCTAACAATTTCACATACAGTAAATCACACATTTTCAAAATAAGTTTGACCAACTAAACGGAAAAGGTCAGAGCTCACAAGCGATTCGCCAAGCTTTAAGTCAATGTGCAATGTTATCCATTTAATATGCCAACTCCTACACAGACCTGGAATTGCAACAATTGTGGTGGAGGAGGACGACACTACTGATAGTCCTCCTCCTCCTCCTACCCCTCCTCCACCTTCTCCACCACCACTCCCATTCCCTGAACAAGAGCAAAAATGATGGTGGTGGTGGAGAAGTCTACTAATGTTAGAGTCCTCCTCCTACTTCTCCACCACAACTTCCATGCTTACTCCCATCCTTGAATAAGAGCAAAAATGGTGGTGGTGGTGGTGGTGGAGGAGTCTACTAATAGTAGAGTCCTCCTCCTCCTACCCCTCTTCCACCTCCTCCACCACCACTCCCATCCCTGAACAAGAGCAAAAATGGTGGTGGTGGTGGTGGAGTCTACTAATAGTAGAGTCCTCCTTCTACCTCTCCTCCACCACCACATCCATGCTTACTCCCATCCCTAAATAATAGCAACCATGGCAATGATAGTAGTGGGGGGAGGAATGTACTAATCGTAGTCCTCCTACCCCTCCTCCATCACCACCATCGTTTTTGCTCTTATTTAGGAATTGGAGTAAGCATAGTAGTGGTGGAGGAGTCTACTAAAAGTAGAGTCTGCCTCCTCGCACCACAATGTTTGCTCTTATTCAGGGTCGACGGGAGTAAGCGTAATGCTTGGCGAATCGCTTGCAAACTGTGACTGAGCCGCAATTTTTTTCCCCGCATGTAAAAATGGGCAATCGCACATCTCTGCTCTAACCCAGCAGACCTCTTTCGAATGCAGCTATATGAGGTGAAATAATGTCAATGTAGGGGTTGCACATAATTATCAAATATAGTGGAGCGCGTTGGGAATCGTCAATGGATTTATGACAAGTAAAGGCCGCAGTACAGTGTGATTTCTCAATCTGGTCACATTCTGCGATTCCAGGACAGTGCAAATCTCACCTGTCCCTTCTCCATCACCTGTTGTACCACTCGGGAAGAGAGGGCAGGTTTGTGCTACTATAGAGAAAGCAGGACCCAGATGAATTAGAGAGGAATCTCGCGAAGTGCAGTCTCTTTGATATTCCCAGTGTCACAAATAACATCACCCAAAGTAAGGATATTTTAACATGAAAGCAGCCATCCCTACTCGTTTAATTTTTGACCCATTCATTTTTGTAACCAGAGGGTCCCTGGAGCAGAACTGTAATGTTTTTAATTCCGGGGACCACCGTTTCCCGAAAGGCTTACCGGCAAAGGCACCGGCATTCCAGTCCCCTGCAGGGGAAACAAAGTTGCGGTTGAGACGTCATCCATTGCGGGTTCTTTTTGGACCATGTGACGCGGAGGATGAAAGCTAGGAAGTAACAATAGCGCAATTCAGCTCTGAGGACCCCTAGGTTCCCATCCTGATTGCTGCTTTAAACATTTTAATTTTCGGAAGCATTTTGCACAGCTCATGAAGTAAATACATTTGAACTCCTTGATGTTACACAGTAGGAGAAGGTGTAGCATTCTCACGTACCCAACAGTTGATCATCTTGCCGGAATCGGTGTGTTCCCAGCATTTGTAACCCTTTGCAAGCACCTCGGCTTAAACTCTGCTGCTAGGGGTTTACATTTGTGATAATCAAATATATATATATATATATATCACCTTGTTTTAAAGGGCGAGAATCCTAAAATAAAAAGTGACCAGGAGAGATAAGGCATGTCATGTATGCCTTGATTTGAAACACAAAGGATTAATGTCAACCGTTGGAAACCAATGTCGCATACATCCTTGTCACTCAAAATAGACTTTGAAATGTACTGATATGGACTCGGCTAATCTGCTGAGTATGTAGGACTGCCTGTACACATTGTAAAATGGGGTACCCATCCCCAAAACCATTTACTTACAAGGGTTCCCCAATATAGGGTCATCAATTGTAGGCTTGTAATGTATCATCTTGTATTGATATACTGCAGTGACTTGGCATTCCATGGCACTGAACAGTTATACTACAAAACATCCATGGGTGGAGAGGAACAATAATATTGTTACCCAATAACAGATGGGTAAAACGGGGGCACAGAGTTAGCCAAGTGTTCTCCCAGGACCACAGAGAGTGCCTCTGACTGGCTGAGCCTGGAATCGAACACACAACATGTAAAGTGTAATGCAGGGATAGGTATTTTCAAGACCAACACTTGTACATTCAAGACCAACTCTTTAACCACAATACCATACTGTACATGCTATTTGATTCCAAAATCCAGCCATTACCAGTAGGTGTCTCACTGCTACTTATTGGTCTCTGGTCCAAGAAAAGATGATCACCAGCAGTAAATATTATTTCTGGGCGACATCATAAGGACCTTTTTATGTGGAAGCCTATTAACTACAGGATTTGGGGATGTGAGTGAGTTTGGGAGTTCTATACACACTGCAAGTTATTTAACATTATAGAGTAAGGGACTTATTCTATATCCACCAAAGTGGGCGATTGGGCTATTATTGGCTGAAATTCCCGATTTAAGTCTGTGGGAAATGTTGTCTTAAAACAACCCAAGCATACACTCCAGTGGACCCCCAAGTGTCAATGCACCGTTACAAGGTTTAATGATAGCTTTGTAACCCTTATACATAATAACCCTACAATGTTTGAAAGAGTATATTTGTGTCCCTAAATACCAGTGTTTTTGAATAACTTGAAAACAAAAAAAGTATTTATTTATTCTATTTACTGTACATTTCTGTGTGTCCTTGTAAAACGCGGTGTGTGTGTGTGTGAGTCATTCTATAAATGGAGAGATATCTTTTCAATGTCGCAAACATATCTTGTAAATGTTCTCACAGAGGATGACGTCTGTGTGTGTGAACCTACAGAGGAGAAAACACGGAAGTGTTGTATTATTTTTCAACGGGAATCTTTTGTTATTATGCCTAGTACGGACCATAAGACATACTGTATAATCAATGAGCTGTCTCAGGCTACATTTTTCCTTGTTAGGTGTTATTTTGTTGCATCTACAAGAGGAAAACTCAACTTGTATTTTTGTTTGCAAGGAGTTCATGCCTCTCGTCTCCCATGAAACACTAGGGTAGTGGTTTCCAATGTTTTTTTTGGTTAAGGAACCCTAAGTGAAATTCTGAGGAACCCCAACCATATCTATTTGCGCGTCTGAGATCAGATGCATTGTAAGGAACCCCAACCCTCTCTAATAGCACGTCTGAGATCAGATGCATTGTAAGGAACCCCAACCCTCTCTAATAGCGCATCTGAGATCAGATGCATTGTAAGGAACCCCAACTTTCTCTAATAGCGCATCTGTGATCAGATGCATTGTAAGGAACCCCAACCCTCTCTAATAGCGTGTCTGAGATCAGATGCATTGTAAATTCTTCTGTATTTGATAACATTTTCAAATGACCAGAATATTGCAGGGAACCCATTAGGGATGCAAGGAACCCATTATGGATGCCCAGGGAACCCATTAGGGATGCAAGGAACCCATTATGGATGCCCAGGGAACCCATTAGGGATGCAAGGAACCCGTTATGGATGCCCAGGGAACCCAAGGGTTCCTTGGAAACCTGGTTGAAAAACACTGCACTAGGGATTATGGCTTTCATCTACAGTCGTATAGTAAGATGCTGAACAATGCACCAACGTCCATGTCATGCCTTTGTACCGTCTCCCTGCGCCGGAGAACATTTCAGTCCCAGTCCTTTGAATGGCGCGAACCTTTTCTCCTGCAGCTGCAACAATACCTAATTTTGAGGTTTTTTTTGAAGATGCAACAAAATACATTCTGCATATTTGTTCGGGTTTTTTTTGCATTACAGATGTGAAACTTTTCCAAGTGGTCATGGCTATGTTTTCTAAAGTGCATTTCTTTTATAGAGTGTCCGGAATTCGGGTAACATTATATATAAACGTATTGGCAGCGTGCTGAGTTCTTCCTGAACCAAGACCAAATCAGTATACTGTACGTGGACCTCGTATCGTCCCTGCTTCCGTGCATTCCACCTTTAGGTTAACTTTTCACTAGCAACATAATACTGTCCAGGCCCCTCGGACCTCAAAGGAGTAGACCTAGCCTGTAAAATTATAAACCTCCTTTTTGAATAGTTGAGCCTGAAGTCCTTTATTCATGACCCTTGAGTTGCACAATTTATGCTATTTCATATTTAACAGATTAGATCTAAAGGCGTTACATTTATAAATGTGCAGTACATGAAAATACCACTCGTGGTGCATTCACATGTCTTAGATAGATCTGCAGCACTGTCTTTCCCCATTATCGCTTAGCAAACAGTGCTTCCACTGCAGCCAGGGATTCTGGGTAATGACATGCAAATGAGCACGATGTGTCACTCTTTACATCTTATCCATTTTTACACGGGACCCCTATAAGCGTATGCCTGCCGTAGTACACAGCTTTTCAGCATAGCCTGGGTTACAGAAGTGCAGAGCCAGTAAACCTACTCACAGACAGCTATTTCCACCTTTTGGGTCTCATCAGTGTGAGGTTGATTGCTGGCTATGCAACATTAGGCTGGTACTGGGTATAACCAGGCATTTACAAATGAACACACTTTTTGGATGCATTGGTATCACTTTAGCTTAAATATGCATTCCAACAAGGTGGGAGGCAGCAGGTCCCCAGCGCTGAACTGCGTTAATTTTAGCGCCAGGGACCCCCTTTCTCCTGAGATACTTACCAGGGAAGGAGCTGTCAGTACTTCCTGGTTGCTTAAATCTCTTGCGTCACGCAGACCAATAGGAAGCCGCAACGGATGATGATGTCGCGGTTCCCTATTGGTGTGTAATGTGATAGATTTACAGTGTACAGCAAATAAAAATCCCCCCTTGTGGGCACCTTCACGTCTCAAACAGGTCTCCAACCCCCGACATTCCCTATTATCTCTTAGCATACAGTGCTTCCACTGCCGCCAGGGATTCTGGGTAATGACATGCAAATGAGCGCACAGCGTCACCTTTTGCTTCTTATCGATTTTTAACTATTTTATTGGTATTTTAGTACACATACATCAGGTGGGGAGAGCGCAAAAGAGGGGAGTGGGGAGGGGAGGGCTTTGGCAGCCTTACATCCGAACATTGGTAAAATACAATACATGGTTACAGTACATTGCCAAAGACAAGGACAGGGTGCTGAGGTAGGGGACCAGGACCCCCATATCAAGAGCCTTTTTGGTGTTATAACAATGTCTCTAGCTTCTAAGGTTACCTGCACTGGGCTCTGGGGAGAGCTTCGTTTTAACGTTTTAATGTAGCAAAGCGGCATTGGAGGTTTCACCAGTTTCATCTTGCTGTGTTACACATTTTCTTACCGTTCCCTTTTTTCATCACAATTACTCATCTCGTTCTTAAATGTTCTGTACTGGTGAAATATTGATTGAGGGACCATTATCATCCGTAGCTAGCGGAGCCCTAAACACTGCAAATTTGGGACATCTTCTGTCTTTCCTTAGCACTGACCATGGTTTAGTTATTCCCTGACATTGTGTACTGGGCTGTACTCTGCTAGGCTTTACAATGCCATGAAATGCATATTACGTCAATAACCCAGCTTTGCTAAGCGTGGAGAAGATGTGTAGCAGTGGTTGATGTACATGCACTCAAAAATTAAAGATACTTGCGGGTACTGAAAATCAATGTTGAAATCCTACTGTATAGAAATGAAGCAAAAAGAGTAGCTCTCCAAAACATTGGTCACGTGTTTCGTATTTATCCATCCAACGTTTCGGTCCAACACAGCAAACCATTAAATCAAGGGTGCGACCAATTCCAGTCCTCAAGGGCCACCAACAGGTCAGGTTTTCAGGATATCCCTGCTTCAGCACAGGTGGCTCAATCAGTGGCTCAGTCATTATAAGCGACCCCACCTGTGCTGAAGCAGGGATATCCTTAATACATGGCCTGTTGGTGGCCCCTGGGGATGAATAAATACTAACCACGGGACCACTATTTTGGAGGGCTACTCTTTTTGCTTAATTACCAGTGGTTGATGCAGGATGACAATGCACTAGTCCTGCCTCAACATTGACTTCATACATACATCCTAATTATAATTATTCCAATAATTAGTCCTACATGTGATGCTGATTTGGTCTTGGAATCGTGTTATATTAAATATCTATGTATATATATATTTATATATATATTTATGTACACACATACATACACAGACACACATATATTTATTATTATTTTTGCCTTGCAGTATTCAACATTTGTAAAACTATTGCCAACCTTCGAACTCAGCATTGTGTTAATCTGTTTTATATGATTTTATTCAAGTTTTATTATTTATTTTTATGTAAATTGCTCTTTACTGTTGTTCAGACAGACAAAGTCTAAAAAAAAAAAATATATATTCTATATGGTATATGTATTTTCAAACAAATAAAAATCCTTGTTGTTATTTACACACTGCTGTATGATTATTCCAAGTTGGTGTTGGCGGGAGACAGGCTAGTAAAGCTGCTTGAAAAGAAGCATACAATACAATGTTATATAATTATAGAATGTTATAATGACTTTGTGATTCCTTCCCGACACGCCACCTTTTTCTGCACCAAATAATTAAACATTGGCCCAGATGCCACCACTGCACTAAAATTGGGCACACCCGAGATACTTGAAAAATATGCTAATATTTCACGCCACCTTTAGGTATGACCTAAATAACCTACCGCTATTTCCCTGCGTTATACCATGAGCGGCCTATAGTGAGTACGTGATGTTGGCGGAACGCCTCTTTTGCATATAATTAGCATATATTATTTAAGACACAGACAGGCCCTCAGACACAGACAGACTCTCAGACGCAGACAGGCCTCAGACGCAGACAAGCCCTCAGACGCAGACAGGCCTCAGACGCAGACAGGCCTCAGACGCAGACAGGCCTCAGACGCAGACAGGCCTCAGACGCAGACAGGCCCTCAGACGCAGACAGGCCCTCAGACGCAGACAGGCCCTCAGACGCAGACAGGCCTCAGACGCAGACAAGCCCTCAGACACAGACAGGCCCTCAGACGCAGACAGGCCTCAGACGCAGACAGGCCTCAGACGCAGACAGGCCCTCAGACGCAGACAGGCCTCAGACGCAGACAGGCCTCAGACGCAGACAGGCCCTCAGACGCAGACAGGCCTCATGGGTTTTGTTATAGGATATGCAAGCAGGACCCTATTACATGGATATATCTGGGTTTTGTTATAGGATCTGGAAGCCAGGACCCTATTACATGGATATATTAGGGTTTTGTTATAGGATATGCAAGCCAGGACCCTATTACATGGATATATCAGGGTTTTGTTATAGGATATGCAAGCCAGGACCCTATTACATGTATATATAGGTTTTTTTTATAGAGGAACTGTCCCTGTCCATTGCCAGTTTTAGAGAGTAGTGTTACCTGTCTGGGGTCCCTCTTGTCCTTCTCTTATCCTGTGTCCTCTCTGTGTCTCTCCCTCCTTCCTCCTTCTCCATATTCCACTCCCACCGCCTCCCTTGCCGGACAACCAAACTTGCTGCTATCCCAGGCCACGCCCACCTCCCTTGCTTTAATAGGCAGGGAGCATATGGGATGAGACAAGGGCCGCTCACCCTAACCTGCTGAGAGTGGGGATGCAGGTAGGCGTGGCTGGAGAGGTTGAAAGCGGCTTTGGTACCATGGCAACTAGTGGGAGGGAGGGGGAGGAGGGAGATGCTGTGGGACGTCAGCCCACGCTGTGGCCTTGGGCTGGAATTACACCCTAGTGTTCTGAATGCAGAAAGAACTCAGACATGCAACAACTGCGGACCCAAATAAGTAAAGATCGGTAACAAGGACTTAAAATAAATGTAACCTGGTAAAACAATTTGTAAATAAATACATCCAAATAAATAAAGCAGTTTTAAACTCCACATTAAAAAATATATAGATATACTTTCTTTTTTAACCTTTTGCAGCTCTTTTGCTGCTGTTTTTAGCAACCCATCCCCTTTTTAAAATTTTGTAGTTAAATGCCAACTAAATAGTTTTCCCTTCCTGGGAGGTTAAAATGGCCGCTGCCATTCACAAACACATGTAACCCACCAATGCCAAAGCAGTACAAAGCTAGAAAATAGATCAGCACAACATGGACTGTCAGGGGGTCAGGGGCTTCGGCCCTGTCAGCCAACACAAAAGCTGCAATTGCCACGGGAGAGGTCTTCTCTGCTTTCTATCGTTTACCCGGCGCATGTTTGTAGTCCGGCGGCCATATTTTAGTTTGCTGTGTCGAAACCTACAAACCCCTCCACCCCCACAAAACATCTCGGGTGAAGCGGTCACATGAGGTCCGAGTGCCGGGTGAACCACGGCACCTCGGGCGCCCGCGGCCCTGTTTGGCGCTCAAAGGGTTAGAGCGCACCATTCGCCTGTACTATCCAGCACTGTCACTCGTCTGGGAGTTTGTAAACGTATCCACCCCTTGAGTCCCCTGCAATACCATCACACTTTGGCCCCCTATTTAATAAAGCCGACTTCCCCGGCTAGACAAGATTTCAGCTCTTTTCAAATGAATATGACTACAAAGTGGGTGCCCTACGGACATAGCTGCCACGTCACGGGGGTCTGGCAACTTCAGGGGTCTCATGATGTACCAGCTACGTCATCATCTCCTGTCCGGCTTTCTATGGGGGGAGATCGCGTTCGGAGCCAACACCTATCAGAGAGGAAGAGGATTGTCATCAGTGACGGAGCGATCAGGTGATCGAGGGCCTGAGACCGTGTGATCTGGCGCCCAGCCCCTTCTGCCTTCAAAGGCTTATCCCAGAGTGCGCTGCCCTCCAACACCTCCAATCTTGTGACTCCCCCGCTCCTCCGTGCAGATTGTGTCCTCCGCAGCTCCATACAAAAATGAACAATTTTTTGTAGGGGGGGGAGCATAGCCTACTATGTCATGAGGCTCTCAAAAAAGGGTTAAAGCAGAAGTTTACTCCCATATTGATATATATTGTTACTACCTCTTGCCTGAACCTGGCTCCTCCCCAAACTCATCTGTGTTCCTCCGAGTCTTGTGGATCCCCTCTGTCCGGAGATATTTGTTGTATTTTTTTTTTTTTTTTGGTGACCATTGCAACCAAAAAACTACAAATATGGCCCGGGACTAAATTGGCTGCCTGGAAATACAATATGGCCGCCGGACTACAAATATGCTGCTGGACTATAAATATGGTTGCTGGACTACAAATATGTACACGGACTACAAATATGGCAGCCGGACTACAAATATGGCAGCCGGGCTGAACCCTGACCCCGCCAGCATTTTGTGTCCCATGGGCATACATTCCGCTGCGTGCCCGAGAAATGAACCAGGGTGGTCCCTCCATCCAATGTGAGAGCAGGGTTGGGGGCGTGAAATACTTCATTAAATACCTTGAAAGGCAGAATCAAACAAACTGAGGCGCGGCTCATGCCGAGACAAGGCCTCTCATCTTAGACGGTCGTCACGTACCGTTTTTGGATTGAGGACGGGAGCTTTAAAATATCACCTCTTGGCTCTGTCGTAAGAGTGCGATAGCGCAGGGTGACCCGGCTCTTATAAACGTGTGGCTACTGTGTATCTCAGGGCGGCCCAACTCCAGTCCTCAAGGGTCACCAACAGGTCAGGTTTTCAGGATATCCCTGCTTCAGCACAGCTGGCTCAGATACAACATTCGTTATGGTGAAATGTAAAAATGTTGGTGTGAAAGTATTTTTTGTTGCCGCGGCCTATTTAAGATTGCCGTTCTTCCAGCATTGTCACTATTTGCTGCTTTCTTCATTTCTTAACCCGCTTGGGACAAGCTCCTAAACTGGCAGGTTCCCCAAAAACAGCGTGTATGTGCGGTACGTTCTGTGATATTTGCTGTCTGCTATTCCTGCAAAGCTAATAAATGTATTTACGATTATCTTACTGTAATTAATATAATTACAGCAAATAATAAAATCCCTTGTGAGCTCATTCACACGTCTCAGACAAGTTTTGCAACCCTGTCTTTCCCCGTTATCTCTTAGGCATACATGCTTCCACTGCAGCCAGGAATTCTGGGTAATGAATGCAATGAGCACACCGACCGTGTCACCTTAACTTCTCATCCATTTTAAACATGGAACCCCTATAATCTTATGCCTGTTTTGGTCACTTTTCTACCCATCATAACCTATATAATTTATTTATATATTGAAATTCCCCTTAAAGTCGCGTTCCGCGTCTTGCTACCCCCATTTTTTATAATATGTGGCTGGAGCATGGGGTCCCCAGAGCTCAAATTGTAAATTTCAGTCTAAGGGGAACGCCTGGCTTTCGAGACATTCCAGAAAATACTGCCGCCAGTTATTTCCCGTATTTAAATTGCCATGTCACAGATTTAAACGGCCATTTTGTTTTTCCCTGGGGTTGGACGCTGCCGGCAGCACCGTTTCCATATCTCTAACACGTCTCACCGGCCCGGGGTCTGCAATTAACACGGCCCAGCTCCGGACACCCCCCTGCTTCACGGCCGGCTTGATGGCCTTGGTGCCGTCGGCCCTCAGCCCCACGGTTACGAGGCCTGTGTGTCTTTACCTTCTCCTGAAGCAGCATCTCCTCCTGCAGGCGTCGCGTAGTCATGGAGACCTTACGTAAAAGACGCCGCGAAATCACATGGCAAGGAGTGAATTACAGGTGCGGTACAAAATAGAAAAGGGGCGCAGAAACTTTAATAACTTGTTGATGTTTTTTATTGGTATACACAGTCTTTTAGGACCCGCGACCCCTGAGTTAGTGAACAGCATCTTCTATCATATACAAGAGCATTAGCACAGGAAAGACAGCAGAGCAGCATCAGACAGGGTTCCAGTGAACCTTCTTCAACAGGGCCTTCCGCCAGAGTAACCTCTCCCCCTACCAGGCAGAGTTCCATCAGGCCAGGAGAAACACTGAACCTCACGACCTATACTGCACAGAGAGTATGGTGTCATAGGGTTGCCAGGTGTCCGGTATTGAACCGGACTGTCCCTGTATTTTAAATACCTGTCCAGTAAAAAATGAGAGGTACTGGAAATATTGTGACATTTTTGTGTCCGGTATTTTCCTCCCTGGACATAGTGACCTGACGCAAACCTTTCCGGCCGTTGAGTTCCAGAATTTTGGAGAAGTCCACCTGGCAACCCTAGGTGTCTACCTACGTCCCTGCACGGGTAGCCTTTCTTGGTTCCCTAGATTCTAGACCCTCATTTCGGAAGCTCGTGACAACCTGTTAAACCAAGGCCAGGAAGGGTTTCCATGGGTCTAACCTGCCTGGTCTGCTCCTTTCCATCTGAAACCTGCATGCTCTATTCCCCTGGGGTGCCGCTATCATAAAAAATTCCACGCACGTGAAGTTCCTCTGGGATCCCTCCCTCTCGGGATAGTCTGTGGAGCTCTTACCCTAGATCCAAGGTGGACTTGATGATTTACATCTTACTACCCCCCTCATTTTTTGACCGTGAGGTGCTCAAATAGGGACTATTTGGCCATCTGGTCACTCTATCTGTGTTTGACAATTTGGAGGAAACCCATCTTTATACAGAGGAGAGCCAGGCTATTCTGTTCCAGTTTACTGGGCAGAATCAACTGTAGATGGCCCTCATCCTGTCGTGGTCCCAGCCCCTTCCAGGCCCAGACATGTGCCTGGAAGCTGCTACATAACCTAAGGGGATGTGATCTCACCAGCTTGGTACTTATTAACCCTGCCACTGCCTGCTGTTACCAGGACTGACACGCCAGCCAAAGAAATATAGCAGGTGCGACTTAAGATAAATAATGTAACAGTGTTCGGTAGCCATTACTGGGTTATGTTGGTGTAGGGGGGTCGTTTGGAGAGACAATCGCGCTCAATACAAATTTTTCGTGTATGTGGTGCATACCTGCTGGTAACAAGAGGGCTGAGTCGTTCGCGGTAAATTGGGGAGGTGCTGTGAGTTTCTGAGCTGTTCTTGTGTTGTCCTGGACCATAAGGCCTCGTCCAGGGGTGGCACTGGCGGGCGGGCGTGCTCACGCTGCCCGTGATGAAAACACATTGCGGCAATGTGTGTGGCCAGCGTGAGGACGCTACCCGCTCGCGCGTTAGAGCAAGCAAATTGAATTTGCGCTCGCAAGTGTTGTCACGTGGAGCGGCTTCGCCCAATGAGGGCGAAAACCAGCTCCGATGACGTGTGACCCGCGGCCCCCCAGGGACGTGCCGGCCTGCCGGCCCCAATCGCGGGCCGAGCAGAGCGCGCAGCGCAAAAGTGCCAGCGCGCCCGTTCCCTGCCTGGCTGCAGCCTCAATACCCGCGGGACTCTGCCAGAGGAGGGTGTACAGAACTGCAAGATTACCCAGACCCGCCGCAGGTACGGATCTTCCAGACCCAGAACAGAATCCCTTGGGCCTAATTATTGAAGTGTGAAATGTTTTCATTGAAGGTGAAGGGTAAAGGGTAACAGGCATCTCGCAAGTCCAAACCGTGCCAGGTGTTTCTTAAGGCCCCATTTTGTGTGGTGTCTGAAAATGGTGTGGAAGTATAGGCGGTTTGTGCTCCAGCTTAGCAGTCTTGCGTGGGTCAGGGCCCTTAGTTCGCAAACGAGTAAATCTTGCAAAATGAAGTAATTTATGTGGGTTTTTCAGTGGAGTGCAAGAAAGATAGGATGCCAGGTGAAATCTCAGTTATGTATGTTTGCACTGATTTTCTTGGAACTTAATTAATAGACCACCATAACTCAAGAGCTGACAGATGAACGTGACAGTCAGTACAGAACTAAAGCGCTCTAACTTCAACCTCATCTCAAGGATGAACTGAAAGAGACGTCTCGCTGCCCAACTCCCAAACAGCTCTTTAGAATGTTCCGTTGTACCGCAGTGCGTGTTCAATGTACATGTTTAGTGGTTTGTTGAAATGTAGAGTACAACTTTTTATAAGTCTAATTGGGATGATGGGGCCTACCTCTTATATAAGAGGCGAGGGTGCTCACCTGTGAGGTTAAGATCCTGATGAGGCTCTCTTCTGCTGCTTGTATCCAGGAATCCACTTGTAGACCCATATCGTGCAGCAGGTGGACCTTTCATTAATCTGTTATCTTCCAACACAAAAAGCTGAATAAAATGGACTTTGTTTTAAGGTCAGGTTTACTCCAAAGTGTTAGCTGTTTCTTATACATGTAATGCTATATTTTATACATGTAACACTAATCTCAAACATGTCATTGCTTTTTCTAATTCGTGTAATGCTATATCTAATACGTGTAACCATATAAGCTAATACGTGTAACGCCATCTTTCATGCGTGTAATGGTATATCAGTAGTGTAATGCCATCTCATACGTAACGCTATCTATAGTACATATTTGCTATCTCCATACGGTAACGCGATACTCTAGTAACATGTAACTCTATAACTAATATATGTAAAACTATATCTAGTACTGTACGCTATCTCTAGTACATGTAACCATATCTAATAAGTGTAACGTTATACATATCAATACGTGTAACGTTATACATATCTAATACGTGTAATGTTATACATATCTAATACGTGTAACGTTATACATATCTAATACGTTGCAAGTATCTGATAGTGTAACGCTATCTCTATTACATGTAACACTATCTCTAGTACATGCACACTATCTTATTACATGTAACACTATCTTAGTACGTGTAAAACAATCTCTATTACATGTAACACTATCTCTAGTACCGTGTAACACTATCTCTGTACCATGACACTATCTCAGTACGTGTAAACACTATATCTATTACATGTAACACATCTCTAGTACAGTACATGTAACGCTTTTCTAGTACATGTAACGCTTTTCTAGTACATAGTTAAATAGCACATAGGACCCCGGTTCCAATCCTCTATAGAAAGAGCAGGGTTAGTTGTATTGTATTGTATGTCTTTATTTATATAGCGCCATTAATGACATAGCGCGTCACAGTAGTAAACATGTGGTAATCAAATAAAAACAGATAATATAAATAACAGATCATGGGAATAAGCGTTTAGACATAAAAAGTAACATTAAGGAAGAGGAGTCCAAGCCTGAGGAGTTACAGTCTAATTGGTAGGTAGGGAGAACGTACAGGACAGTAGGAGGGAGTTCTGGTAAGTGCGTTGCAGGGGGCCAAGTTTATGTATCTGTTAGAATATCCACAGTGCTATTCATATGCTTCTTTAAGCAAGTGTTGTCTTAAGGTGGGTCTTAAAGGTGGATAGAGAGGGTGCTAGTCGGGGATATGAGGGAGGGCATTCCAGAGTGTGGGGCAGTCAGTGAAAAAGGTTTAAGGCGGGAGAGAGGGCTTTAGATACAAAGGGGGTAGAAAGAAGACATCCTTGAGAAGAACGCAATGAGTCTGGATGGTGCATACGAGAAATTAGGGATGAGTGTAAGGAGGGGCAGAAGAATGTAAAGCTTTAAAAATGAGGAGAAGAATGGAGTGTGAGATGCGGGATTTGATCGGAAGCCAGGAGAGGGATTTCATGAGGGGAGATGCTGAGACAGAGATCTAGGAAAGAGTAGATGATTCTGGCAGCAGATTTAGGAGAGATTGTAGGGGAGACAGGTGAGAGGCAGGAAGGCCGGACAGCAGGAGGGTACAGTAATCAAAGAGAGGAGAGAAAGAGGGCCTGAGTCACGAGTTTAGCAGTCGAAACAAACAGAGGAAAGGGCGTATCTTAGTTATATTGCGGAGGAAAAAGCGACAAGTTTTAGAAATGTTTTGAATTTAGGGGCGAATGTGAGAGAGGAGTCGAATGTGACCCTAGGCAGCGTGCTGGGGTACTGGGTGAATGATTGTAGTTCCAACAGTAATGTGGAAGGAGGTAGGTAGAGGCCAGGTTGGGAGGAAGTATGAGGAGCTCTGTTTTAGCCTTTGGAGTTTAAGGCGTCGGAGGGCCATCCAGGATGATATAGCAGAGAGACATTCAGAGAAACTTTGGTTTGTACAGAAGGTGTAAGGTCAGGTGTTGAAAGTTATATTTGTGTGTCGTCGGCATAGAGGTGATAATTAAAACCCAAAGATGTTATTATGTCACCTAGAGAGAGGTGTGTACAGAGAAACGAGAAGAGGGTCCCAGGACAGAGCCCTGGGGTACCCCCACAGAGAGATCAATAGAGGAGGAGGAGGTGTTAGCAGAAGGACACTAAAAGTACGATGGAGGGTAGGATGAGATCCCGATAGAGCTTTGTTCCGAATACCTAGAGTATGGAGAATGGGAGGAGAAAGAGGGGGGTCCACGGTTGTCAAATGCTGCAGAGAGGGCGAGTAATATGAGCAGAGTGTAATGACCTCTGTCTTTGGCAGCATGGAGGTCGTCAGTTATTTTAGTGAGGTCTGTTTCGGTGGAGTGAGCAGTGCGGAAGCCAGATTGTAGAGGGTCTAGGAGAGAATAGGGTGTTGAGAAAATGGAGCAAGCGGAGAGAATAAACAAGACGTTCAAGTAGTTTAGAGGGGCAAAAGGCAGGAGGGAGACAGGTCGATAGTTAGAAGAAGACAGTTAGGGTCAGCTTGCTGTTTGAGTAATGGTATGACTGTTGCATGTTTGAAGGAGGATGGAAAGGTTCCAGAGCAGGGAGGATAGAGTTAAAAATGTGTGTAAGCGTAGGGGGGATTATAGTAGGAGCTAGAGGTTTTAGGAGATGGGAGGGAATGGGGTCAAGAGGGCAAGTGGTAGAGGGAGAAAGAGGAGATCAAACAGCGACACCCTCCTCCTCTGAGACAGTGGAAAAAAGATCCAAGGAAGGCAGGAGGAGAGTTAGGACGAGGTGTGTAGGATGGGGGGAAGAAAACAGAGGGGATGTTTGCCGTATGGATTCCACCTTTTCCTTAATTAAGTTAGGGACAATTGCCACTTTAACTTGATAAGTGCCATTTGGGCTAACAACACCTTGCAAAGCATGAGTTTCTGGGCCTTAAATCAAGGAGACAAAACATGTATGAAGGGCCCAGAAGCAGCCTGATTATGGTGTTTCCCCCTCTCGTTTGCTGTCACCGTCTGGGATTGCTGATCTTCCCCTAGGTCCGAGTTCTCCGTTTGCCGTACAGATCTGCGGCCTCTCCGGGATTCCCAGAGCGGGAAGTCCTCGTGGGCTGGGGGGTACATGACGCTAATTCTTACAGTGATGCTGTCCTGTTTCCTCTCCATCCTTGGGCGTTACAAATGTGAACACAGTCAAGAGCAGGACAATGACGCCCAGGGTCACAATGAGCACGATGACCTGTGAGGGCCACACACAATAACATCCATATGTCACCCTACCTGAAGTTTCATGACATTTGCCATGTTTAAAGAAGCAGTTCCTCCACCCCCTCCTCAATGCAGGGCTCTTGCTTGAGGGCTGGGCAGCTTCCTCATCTGATTGGCTGCTGCTGGGTAATGCAGCCAATCAGGAGGAGGGTGTCAGGAGACGGGGGTGGGGCCATGGAGAGGAGGAGAAACAGCACGGAGTGTAGAGAGGAAAGAAGGGTGTGTGTCTTGAGCGCCCACCTGGCAACCCTATGACAAGGGTTATGACTAGAGTTAAGGGCAGAGGTAGGGCAGTAAACACCCCACGTTTTAAATCTAATTACACTGTATACATCCAATGTGTTTAAAGCACGAACCATCTCATTTTAACCTACTACAAAAATATATTGTCATTAGGCAATTCTGTTCCTTCACTAGTTTTATTTTCTCCTGGTCTATGTCATTTCTGCTAATTATTTTTCTTCCCATTTATCTGGGTAATGATACATTACTAATCCTTTTAAAACAAACGCAAAAGGAAGAACAAACCCCCCACCCCCCAACAGTTTACAATCAGTTTCACCATAAAAGGATTAGGTAAGAGCGTGAACGCTCATCAAAGCACTGTGATGTCATTCGGCTTATTTAAGCCATTAAACGCCAACTGTTCCCGTTGGTCAATGGAGGGACCGCTCCTTTATTAGCCGACGCAAGCTGCCTTATTCTTTAACCCCTTCAGTGCTAGGGGGTCCAGCCATGCTCCGTCGTCAGTTCTTCGGAGCGATCGCGCGGCGGCATCCCTTCCCGGGTCTCTCCGGCCCGGGAAGTGAAGGGGGGCTTGGGGGCGGCCCAATAGAACGAGTAAATGGCAGCGTACAGCAATGAAGGGGTTAATACTCTGCCATACGCGCCCGCTAACACCTTGAAAGCGATGCAACAGGGCCAGACGGCATGAGGGCTTGTAATACGCGTCTGAGGCAGAGGACTGACTTTGTTTGGTATTCTGACAGACCTGTCTGGGTGTGTCCGCATTCCTTCCCCTTACTGGGGGGACGAGGACGTGAGAGGTACAGGGTTCCGGAGATTTTCGTGCAAAGGAAACCAGACAAACCATAGCATAAACTCTACAGGGTTCATCAACCCCTGCAGTGCCGGAACAGCCTGTTGAGTTTTCAAACTGCTCGCCATACATTTTTTAAATGACCGAGGAAGTGCAGGTTTCTTCCTTGTAATTTAACCTTGACACTCACACCAGGCACAGCGAGCATAGTCACACCTTGGAACAGCAACAACGTGTCCTCTATTCCTTTGTCTGCGGGTAGGGTACTAAGCCAGGCAGCAGGTTCAATTCCCACTGCAAAATTAACCAATTTGGTGGTGCTAGCCAAATGCAGACATTGTAGCATTAAATGCTTTAAAAACACTGCTCCCATACATCAAATCTTGGAGTTGAAAATAGAAAGGTGTTCAGGTAGGAAGGGCAGCATACTCGCCTGGAAACCTCCCAATCCGCGAGTGTAGAGGTAAATCTCATAGACAGTCCAGAAACAGCAGCATTCATACAACTCCAATCATACCTTAATCCAAATACTGAAGGGGATAACGTTTACATGGACTTACTAGTAAAGTGGCAAGCATTCAAATGAAAATCGGTGTGTGATAAGGTATGATACCTTGATAAAGGCTTGGCGTGAAACGCGTGTGGTGGGGCGACACCTTCGATTGTTGTCTATATGACCAATAAATGACATACATTTTTTATGGATTACGCATTCTTTTTTTCCCCATCAATTTTGTTCCCATGAGCAGTGCTCGTTTTTCCATTGTTCCTATCAATTCCCACTGCAGCCAACTCCTTTTCTACTGTTGCTTTCATGTCGAAGCGCTTATTCCCACTGTGTGTTATATTGTTATTGTCACGTGTATTCGCTGTGACGTGTTATGTACCTGGGATGGTGCTATACAGTATAAATAACATATACATACATAACATGTCCAGGCTGCAAAGACTCCGGAGGAGTGTGTTATGGGTGACGGTTTTACTAATTTTTCAATTTATTTATTATTGCATTTATACTGTTAAATTTTTATTAGTTAGAGTATTTTAGTAAAGCCTTGATTAGTGGCAGATATCACTACTATTAGTTAGGTTATAACTTCCATTTATTATAGGTCATTAGATTTTACTATCTTGTGAACACAAAATAATTACTAAGGGCAGATCTTTCACATGTGTATTTTTATATTAGGTTCAGTATAGAGCTTTCATATATGTTATAATATTAGGCGCTGTTTCATCTTTTTTGTTGTCTTATACATACATACAAACAAACATACTTACATACTGTACATACATACATACATACATGATTAGCATATATATTACTAATTCTGTTTTTTAAAGTAAGTTGCAATCAGGTATTTAACATAAACCCAATCGTCCAAATGTAATTTCAGACAGCAAACTGTGCGTCATGTGTAAAGAACCCATAACAACCTTTAGAATACCACACACATTTATTAGGTTTGTATCTATTCAGCGCTATCATTTTAATGCAATAAACGATGTAAAAAGGTCATGTTATTATTACACAGGCCCTATGATTTTGTAGCAATTGGAAAGGGGCAGATTTGGTGGCTAGGTAACTTTACTGCCTGGTCTGCATCTGAGGGCCTGTCTGCGTCTGAGGCCTGTCTGTGTCTGAGGCCTGTCTGTGTCTGAGGGCCTGTCTGCGTCTGGGGCCTGTCTGCGTCTGAGGCGTATGCGTCGGATATATCCATGTAATAGGGTCCTGGCTTCCAGATCCTATAACAAAACCCTAATATATCCATGTAATAAAGTGCTGGCTTCCAGATCCTATAACAAAACTCTAATATATCCGTGTAATAGGGTGCTGGCTTCCAGATCCTGTAACAAAAACATTAAACCAAGTTGCTGTGTTCCTGGCCTGAGAAACTTTGTAAACCCCTAAATACTTAGTCCCTATTGCATAGGGTTTGAGGGGGGGGGGGAGGGGAGTATATAGGATGTATGGCCCACCCAGTCCTGTTAGTTGATGTTGTTGTCAAGGCAGGTAAAGGATGCTTTAAATCTTGCATGGTTGTGGAACTTGTTAAACCCCTAAATAAGTTGGGCTGGTAGATTGTATGGGTTTGGGGTGCATTTAGGACTAGAGACCCTTAGTCCTATTACATTAAAAGTGTTTTAAACCAGGCATGGTGATGGGAAAACCCCTAAATAAAAGTTGTGCTGATTTATAAGGGTTTTGTGGGGTGCATTTAGGATTTGAGACGCCCCACCCCCTAATCCTGTTGCATTAATAAAGACAAGTATTATTAGATTGTCGTGGCTGTCGGAAACTGTTTACATGCACTTTTTGTCCCTAATTCTTGCGTAGGCAAATGTAAAAGGATCGGAGTTATGTGGGGATTTCCTATCAAATTAATCAAACTATTTAAATTCATATTTCGTTAAGGAATGGCAATTTGGCAACTTATTTTATAATTTCATGGTGTAGGTGATTGAGACATGATTTAAGGTGAATGTAGGGCTTTGAGATGAATCCTATAGAAACAAGGCATCAAGCTCGGTAAGCCAGTCTCGTTTCAAAAGTACCACCCCATATGAACGCTCATATCTATGCAAATAGACGGGATTAAAGATTGAATGTAGATTGCAGATCCATTTTTATTAGATCAAGGAAGTAAACCAGGAAAAGTTTTTCAGAAACCTCCCCCTTCCAACTTTCCTACGCAGATAAATCAGGGTTAAGTTAGGATGTCGGACACACCTTCCTTCCTCTCAGTCCTATAACTGTGTGTATATATAGAAGGGGAGGAAGTAGGGCATTGGGAAAAACAGCTGTCATTTCCACACTATCTTTAAGGGTTAAAATGGTAATGATATGCTGATCTGTAAACAAGGGTCACCCGACTCCTTAAGTGCCTGACGCAATGGCCAGGGCCCCAAAAAACACTTGAACCGTAGTGTCCTTTTTCAGGAACGCAGAGAGACCGAAGACATTACAACCCCTCCCCTGGCTCCAGGCTGTGAAACACAGATTGCTTTGTTTATATGGAAAATGGAAACCTGGCTTGTAGGTTTTTATTGTGGGGCAGTTGATTTAAAAAAAAAACAACAATACACTGTTTCCAACCCGATTCAGTGCGGCGTTGAAGGTCTCGAGGTGCAAAAATGGTTTGCGGAAAAAAGTTTTCATTGAGTTTGCTTTGCTGGACACAAATATTTGTGTCTGTATATCTCGGGGAGAAAAGTTGTGTTGACGCCTTGTTTGGGGATGTGAGTTTTTTTTTTTTTTAAAGGGCTGTTTCCTAGAGGTTTGCTGGACGGCTGATAATAGCCAAGCTCGCTGCTGTATTGTTCATCTCTCAAAATGCTCCGTTTGTTCAAGTGAACACAAGTCACAACCACAACGGCTGTGTGTTATTTTAATACGTACGGTTGGAAATGCAGCAATAATCTGTTTGTTGTTCCACAAAAGAATTCAGGTTATTAGGGCTTTGAACAATTCATTGCCTGACCGCATTTCAGTATGGCTGCTTTGCTCCCGGGATAATGGGACGCTTTGTCAGTTGCGTTGCGTTTGACATAACACATTGACGTGTATGACCATTGGACACTCCGAAGGTTCATTCTTCAGGGATGAATAGGCAGATTTTCACTGCGATAAATGTGTACACAGAAGGATTATTACATCTTTTTGTAAAAGAAGCTGACCAAATATTGTTAATATTATAATGCTGTATTTATTTAGCATCAAATACCCACTTTTCCATATAGAATGACATACATATATTAAAAGCGCGCGCGCGCGTGTGTGTGTGTATATATAGATATATCTATATCTCGATAGATATGTAGATATTTGTAGATATTACCTTTTTGAAAGAACGCCTCTGTATTCCTGAGTCATTTCAATGTGGGTTAAAGCTCCCTTTAAAGTCCCTCCTGCCTGGGATAGTACAACATGGCAGATTTACTTAGGTGAACCTTTAATTCCAGTTGGGAGGATTAGAACCCGAGGATTCTGGGAGAGTAGCTAGCAGCCATAGTTATAATACGCTTTATAGGCTGTTTGATTTCTCTGCTCACTGGTTTTTCAAACTGTTTTCATTGGTAAAAATGGGTCCCCCTCACGTAGACTCCAAACGATCTCCTCTGACAAGCTCAGGGTAAGACTGTTGTCTGCAGGTCTGTGCTGCCTGGTAGGGTGGAAAAAGAGAGAATGTGAGGATAAACAGCTTGAGTTGCCATGTGGACACTATACTGCAGGCTTCAGGCCTTTCTTTCAATAAGATACATTTCAGGTTCTACTTTAAAGCAGCAGTCCCACCTACTTGATTTTTTTAAAACCAGGTGGATCCCCGGAGCTGAGCCGCATTTGTTTTTTCACAGCTCCGGGGACATAACTGGTTCCTGATGTACAGTTTTAGATGCCGGTGTTTCCGCTCCAGTTAAAGAAATCAAAATGGCCACCAAATCCCATGTGTCCCGTGGGCCAATAGAAAGCCGTAACGTTGAGGGGGGAGGGAGGGGTCGACGTTGCTGCTTCCAATTGGATAAAAGCCAGGCGCCATCTTTGAAAATCTACAAAAACCCTGAAACTAAACTGGTAAATGCGATCCACGGCACTCCGTGGAGGAGAGATTAATATTGATTAATGAAGCTAATTATTATTTCAAGACAAATGGAGAAATCGCAGTATATGAAAATCACTGTATTTATAAATATGTTTGTACAGATACTCTGTGTAGACATAGTTAAGCAACACACACCAACGGACACACACCAACGGGTACACACACACTACAGAAAAGCAGTGATACTCGTCCGCTGGTCGGTGAGTGTCCATACGCAGGAAGTCTGGGTGTCCGACATCTGTGCTGAACGGGCGGCTCAAGTCATACGAGATGGACACTGAATGACAGAGAATGACTAAAGGAAGTTGCTTTTTATTCGTTTTATGATTATATCGATGTTTGGTGAAGGAAATAAAGAAAGTCTAGGGAAGTAATACATCTTCCTTTTGGGTTATGTGGGAAAGGGCCTGAAGGGGCCTTAGAACTTAAAACATTGCCCCCCTTTTACACAACTTTTATTTAAACAGTCCTCTGACGTCCAGATTTCCCGCATATGGACACGTGTGTGTGTGTGTGTTGTGTGTGTGTTGTGTGTGTATTAAAAATTAGTGTGATATGGAGAGTTGGTCTCCAACTACTTCACTTCCCCGTGCACCATTTTGAATGTGTATTCCCTCCTCGTCACAACGGAGTGCCGCCAATTGTATATTAAACTGGTAAGTACCTTTGAAGCCGGGTGGCCCCAGGAGCTAGAAATACCTCTGTTCAGCTTTATGAGACCCCCTAGTTTGAGTGATCTTTAGAAGTCAATCAGGTGGTGGTGGACGGAAGTGTGGGAGTACGCCACTAGCGTCCCGATCGTGATTTTTATTTATTGTTTATAAAATGTTTTACCAGGGAGTAATACATTGAGTTACCTCTCGTTTTCACGTACGCCCTGGGCACAGAGTAAACAAGCATTTATAGCATAGCGTGCCGGCCCTCGTGACGTTCAGAGTTCACCATGGGGCATTCCTAGGGTTAAAGGGCATTACATGGAGCTCACTTTTAAGATGTGTAATTTTAAGGGTAAGTAGAACTTGTGTAACCCTCCTTGCCCGGCCCTTGAGGAGTTTGCATCAGTTGACTATGTGCATGGCTGGGCTCAAGGTCTCACACCTTGTCAGGGTGCTGGGTCCGGGCAGGCTGGGCTCCGTCTCTCACACCTTGTCAGGGTGCTGGGTCCGGGCAGGTTGGGCTCCGTCTCTCACACCTTGTCAGGGTGCTGGGTCCGGGCTTTAGGTTGGGGATCACGGTCTCTCACAGTTGGTCAGGGTGCTGGTTTTACGGGCAGTGCTGAGCTCCGTCTTCACACCTTGTCGGTGCTGGGCCAGGGTCAGGCGTGGCTCCGTCTCTCACATGTCAGGGTGATGGTCCGAGGAGAGGCTGTGGGCTCCGTCTCTCCACAAGCTTGTTCAGGTTGGCGGGTCCGGGAGGCTTGTGGCTTCCGTCTTCGCACTTGGTCAGCGGTGCCGGGCCGGGCTAGGCTGTGCTCCGTCTCTCACACTTGTAGGGTGCTGGGCCGGCGGCTCTGGGCTCCGTCTTCTACCTTGTCAGTGGTGATGGTTGCGGCAGGACTTGGCTCCAGTCTTCAAAAATTGTCAGCGGGAGGCGGTCCGGGCAGGCTGGTCTCGTCTCTCACACTTGCAGGTGCTGGGTCCGGGCAGGCCTGGATCCACTACTCTAACCTTGTCAGGGTGCTGGGTAGGGCAGGGCTGGGCTCGTCACTCTCTCACATAAGCCGTTGTCAATGGTGCTGGGTCCGGGCAGGGCTGCGGTCCGGGTCTCTCACTTGTCAGAGGTGCTGGGTAGGGAGGCTGGGCTCCTTCGTCTCTCACCTTGTCAGTGTGGCTGGGTCGGCGGGCAGGATGGGCTCAGTCTCTCAGCCTTGTCTTTTGGCTGCTGGGGTCGGAGGCAGGTGGCGCTGTCTCTCACACCTTTGTCAGGGTGCTGGGTCGCGGGCGGAAGGTGGGGCTTCAGTACTATCACAGCCTTTGTCGGGGTGCTGGGTAACGGGCGGCTGGGTCCCGTCTTAATATGTCACGGGTGCGGGTCCGGGCAGGTTGGGGCTCCGTTCTCTTCACACATTGTCAGGTGCTAGTTGGGAGTCTGGGCTCGTCTCTCACACCTTGCAGGTGCCAGGAGTCGCAGGATTGGGCTCCGTCTCTCACACCTTTAAGGGGTGCTGTGTGCTGGGGGGAAGGTTGGGCCGTCTCTCACAACCTGTCAGGGTGGCTGGTTCGGCAGGCTGGGCTCCTCTCTCTCAGACCTTGTTAAGGGAGCTCGGGTCCGGCGCAGTTGGGTCATCGCACTTGCATGGTGCGTCCGCAGGCTTGCTCATCACCTTGTCAGGGTGTGGGTCTGGCAGCGCAGTTGGGCATCAGGTCTCTCACCTTGTCAGGGTTGCTGGGTAGGGCAGGTTGCTCCGGCTCTCTCACCTTGTCGGGTGCTGGGGTTACGGGAGTAGCTGGGATCAGGCTTCCACCTTGTCAGGGTGCGTGGTATCTGGGCAAGGGTGGCTCAGGCTCTCTCACACACTTGTCAGGTGTGGTGGTCCGGGCAGGTCCACTGTCGTGCTGGTAACCGGGGTTTTTTGGGGGCTCAGGCTCTCACACCTTGTCGGGGACTGACTGGGTCGGGAGGCTGGGCTCCTCTCTCACACCTTGTCAGGGTGGGGCCGGGCAGGATGGGTCTCTCCGTACTCTACACTACCTTGTCAGCGGTGCTGGGTCCGGGCAGGTGGGCCCGTACTACTCAAGCTTATAGGGAGTCGAGTTGCCTGGGTGGCGGCAGGCGTGGTCGCTGTATTCACCTTGCAGGGGATGCGGTTCGGGTGGCAGGCGTGGGCTCGTCTCTATTGTCAGAGGTCCTGGTGTGCGGGCTAGGACGGGACTCAGTCTCTCACAGCCTGTCAGGTGCTGGGTCCGGGCGCTGGGCTCCGGCTCTCACAACCTGTCAGGTGCTGGGTCCAGGCAGGCTTGTGCTCAGGCACTCTCACACCTTGTCAGGGGCTGTCCGGAGGCGTGGGCTCAGGCTCTCACACCTTGAGTTGTGCTGGTGCAGGGCAGGCTGGCTCAGTGTGATCTCTCACCGCCTTGTCAGGGTTGCTGGGTCGGGCAGGCTGGGTCAGCTCTCACACTACCTTGTCAGGGTTGCAGGGTCGGGCAGGTGGGTCCGTCTCTCACACCTTGTCAGGGTGTGGTGGTCCGGGCAGGCTGGGCTCAGGCCTCTCACACCTTGTCAGGGTGCGGGTCCGGGCAGGCTGGGCTCCGTCTCTCACACCTTGTCAGGGTGTCTGGGTCCGGGCAGGCTGGCTTCGGTCTAACACCTTGTCAGGTGTGCTGGGTCGGCAGGCTGGGCTCCGTCTCTCACCTTGTCACGGGTGCTGGGTCCGGGCAGGCGGACTCCGTTCTCTCACACCTTGTCAGGGTGCTGGGTCCGGGCAGGCTGGCTCCGTCTCTCACACCTTGTCAGGGTGCTGGGTCCGGCAGGCTGGGTCGTCTCTCTCACATTGTCGGGTGCTGGATCCGGGCAGGCTGTGCTCCGTCTCCAACCTGGTCAGGGTGCTGGGTCGCGGCAGGCTGGGCTCAGCTCTCTCAAACTTGTCCAGGGTGCTGGGTCCGGGCAGGCTGGGCTCCGTCTCTCACACTGTCAGGGTGCTGGGTCGGGAGGCTGGGCTCAGAGCCTTCACACCTTGTCCATGGGACTGGGTCAGGAGGCTCTGGGTCGTCTCTCTCAAACCTTGTTCAGGGTGCTGGTCCGGGAAGAGCTGTGCTCGTCTCTCACACCTTGTCGGTGTGTGTTCCGGGCAGGCTGGGCTCAGGCCTCAAAACACTTGTCAGGGTGTGGGGTCGGGAGGCTGGGCTCCGTCTCTACACCTTGTCAGGGTGCTGGGTCCGGGCAGGCTGGGCTCGTCTCTTCACACCTTGTCAGGGTGCTGGGATCAGCGCAGCGCGGGATCAGGCTGCTCAACCTTGTCAGTGTGCAGGGGTCCGGCGTGCTCGGGCTCCGTCTCTCACATTGTC
This sequence comes from Ascaphus truei, assembly GCA_036426205.1. NCBI lineage: Eukaryota > Metazoa > Chordata > Amphibia > Anura > Ascaphidae > Ascaphus > Ascaphus truei. The sequence goes on along the minus strand of WSYH01001098.1, from coordinate 38,185 downwards.
AGGGGGCATGGGTTTTGGCAAGGCTGGTCCGTCTCTCTAGACTTGTGCAGGGTTCGGGTCGGGGCCAGGCTTGGGCTCCGCCTAACCTGTCAGAGGTGCTGGTTCCGGAGCAGTAGGCTGGGTCAGGCCTACTCAACACCCATGTCAGGTGCGGGGTCGGCGGATGGTTTGTGTTCCGTCTCTCACCTTGCACGGGTTGCAGTGTACGGGCCGGCTTTGTCATCGGCTCCCACACCTTGTCCAGGGCAGGTCCCGTCGCAGGACTGGGCTCCGTCTCCTCACGACCTTGTAAGGGGTGCAGGTCCGGGCAGGCTGGTCTCGTCTCTAAACACCTTGTCAGGGTGCTGGGTCAGGGAGGCTGTGCTTCGTCTTAAACACGTGTCGGGGTGCTGGGTCCGGGCCCGCTGGGCTCGTTCTCACATTGTCAAGGGTGACTGGGTCCGGGCCACGATTGGGCTCCGTCTCTCACACTGTCAGGGTGAGGGCTCGGGCAGGCATTGTGCTCCGTTCTCACCTTGTAGGCGATCGTGTCAGGGTGAGGGTACGGGTCAGGCCTAGTGCTCGTCTCTCACCTTGTCAGGGTGATGGGTCGGGCAGGATGTGCTCGCTGCACTTGTCAGGGTTGAGGGTTTAGCCGCGGCAAGGCTGTGGCTCCGTTCTTCCTCACTTGTCAGGTGCAGGGCCGGGCAGGCTGTGCTCCGTGCTCTCACCATTGTAAGGGTGCTTGGGTCATCGGGCTAGGATGGGGCTCCGTCTCTACATTGTCAGGGTGCTGGGGCCGGCAGGTGGGCTCAGTCTCTCACACCTTGTCAGGGGTGGTCTACTGGGGGATGGGATCCGCTCTCACACCTGTCAGTGGTGGCTGGGGTCGGGGCTGGCCTGGGCTCCGTCTCTCACCTTGTCAAGGGTGCTGGGTCCATGGAAGGTGGGCTCCAGTCTCTCAAACTAGGATGCTGGTCGGGGGCTGTCTTCTATTGTGTTGGTGCTGCTGGCTCCGGCAGGGCTGGGATAGTTTTTATTCACATTGTAGGGTGCTGGGTCGGGCAGGGGGGCTGGGGATCAGTCTTCAACTTCAGGCAGGTCGGTGCAGGGCTCGTCCACTGGCGTACGGGCGGTAACGGAGGTGGGCACCGTTCTCACACCACTTGTACAGGGTGCTGGCGTCGGCAAGGGCTGGGCTCCGTCTCTCACACCCGTTACAGGTGTGTGCTGGGTCGGGCAGAGGGGGCTCCGTCACTCACACCTTGTCAGCGGGTGATGGGTCCGGGCGGCTGTGCTCCGTCTCTACAAACCTGCTAGCGGTGCTGGGTACGGGCGAGGTGGGCTCCGTCTAATAAACACCTTGTCATGGTGCTGGGTCCGGGCAGGTGTGCTCCGTCTCTCCACTCCTGTTCAGGGTGCTGGGTCCGGGCAGGCTGTGCTCCGTCTCTCACACCTTGTCAGGGTGCTGGGTCCGGGCAGGCTGGGCTCAGGCTCTCACACCTTGTCAGGGTGCTGGGTCCGGGCAGACTGGGCTCAGGCTCTCGCACCTTGTCAGGGTGCAGGGTCCGGGCAGGCTGGGCTCAGGCTCTCACACCTTGTCGGGGTGCTGGGTCCGGCCATGCTTGGCTCAAGCTTTCACACCTTGTCAGGGTGCTGGGGCTGTGCTCCGTCTCTCACAATTTGTCAGGGTGCTGGGCCCGGGCAGGCTGGGTGTAGATATGCTGATGGAATAATGATGGGCGCCAGGAACTTTTATTGTACAGATAAGAGCTTTATTGACAGCCATCCACAATGCTCCTCGCACATTTAGATTATCCACAATAGACATACTTCTTGTATCTTCGCAGGGTTTGCGCTATTTATATATTCCCTAGTTAGCATCCAAGCTTAATGCTATAGGGAGGGGCTTAGGCTTGTTACTGTCATCTTAAGTTGCCACCTTCCATGTGACCCCTTTCTATCAATTGGGCCCCATCCTGGGTTACCCTTACTATCATAAACTGCGGGATCATTATCCCTGTGCAGGGCACTGCGTACCACTCTTAGGCACTATGTTTCTGAGATAACACTGAGCCTCTTAACAGGGCCGATCAGACTAGGTCACAGTGCTACTATTGGGCTGATAACCCCAATAGGACACAGTCTTCCTCTTTGTGAGACTGTAAACTTCTGTAGTTCTGACTACAGACGCTAACTGCATGGGACACTTCCCCCAACTATAAAATAACAAACAGGATAGTATCATTATACAGGCATACCCCGCTATACGGACCTTCACTTTACTTGCGAGTACGGACATATTTATAATAACGCCATTCCCCTGTGTCCGTACGCTCGCTTCGCAAGTATGGACACTTATTCAGCCCTAAAGAGCGCTGTAGTTGTGTGACGCGCTGATTCCCCTCGCCCAATTGGAAACCGGCAGCTCGCGCATGCGTCTGTAAGTAGGACACAGGCACGTCCTGAACAGCAATACCGACTCCCTACCTCTACCCAAGTGAAAAAAGGGAGTGCTTCACTTTAAGTACATTTCCGCTTTCCATACATGCTCTGGACCCATTGCGTACGTTAATACGGGGTATGCCTGTACATTAACTATACACTTTTACCATATTTACATTACTAACTGGTGAGGCCCCTCCAACTTCCAGAGACCTGAGTTCTAGAATCTTCAGGATGGTCTTGTATACCCTGATGGTGACATCCCTGATCACCAGCCAACATGAGCGTGGCTTCTTTTCTGCCAAGTCACTCTTTACCATGTGATGGGAGAGGGACATTACCCTCCGTGAGCCCACACAAGTAACCCATTAGGGCCACTAACACTATAGTATTCACAAAGGGGGTGGGGGCTACACCTGTAAGTGACACGCTGTAGCTCATTGATTGTGGATGGGATTACACCTTGATTGTACGATACAGAAACGCCAGTCGTCTCCAACCTCTTTTCCGTGCGCTGGAGAACCTGTTGGTCCCATTCATTTGAAGGGAGCTGAACCCGTGACCAGCGCAGGGAAGATGGCTTCACAGCAATTTGAATGTTGACCAGAGTCCCTTCCCAGAAGAGCTTATACTCTACTATGAAGCTCTTACTAGAACAATGCGTTTTGCGGGGGGTCTGAGATCCCACTTATTACAAGGATTTATTTATTCATACCGTAATATTTCCAGGTATGGGATTGCAATTTTTATATATATATATATATATTTAATGCATTAGTGAGACCATTGGTATCGAGAGAGGGTGAGGCGTCCCTTCCAGGGAGAGACTTTACAGGCCGGGGAACGTCTAAATATACCAAACATCGTTAAAAGTCCAACTGGCTGAATGTGGTTCCAAAGGAGAGGGGGGGATTGTTGAAGCACATGATCTTGAGTAGAAGTCCTATGTAATGGACTAGTGACGGATTTAATGTGTAGAGTGTCCCAATGATCTCCACTGGATGTCACAGCGGTCAGCACACTAGTGGCATTTGTGACGTCCAGGAGACTTCATCGCGGTCTCTGCTCGGTGCTGGGGAAAACTGTATGTATATTTTTATCTATATCGCGCCAACAGTGTGGGCAGCACCTTACTATTGATTTACCTAGAACCCGTGCCCTTGCATGTCAGGGGCACACAAAGTTCTTCATACTCCTTTCCCCAATAACGATAAAGCAATGTTTATTAAACGTGTCATTCCTGTTGGCAAAACAACGGCATTTTAAAAACAACTCCACTTTGTAATGGTCTTCCTTAAAAAAGTCGTCCAAGTGGCATTAAAAAATAAATAAATATATATATATATTTTAGTTTTAATACATGCAGCCTTTGATTACGTTTATTGAAAACAAATGACCTAAGCTGGCGATCGTTTCGCTCTCCTGGGCCCGATTTTAAAGGTCCTGCTTCCCAGGGTTCACCGGTAGGATATTAGCTGGATTACTCCTTAAAACACGGGTCATAAAAAAGATGCAGCCCACCCCTCTCCCCACCACCAGGGTCTCCGGAGTTGAACCGCGTTCACTTCAGTTCGGGATACCCCCTAATTCCCAAGCTACTTACCGGGAGAGGTAGCATTAGTACTTCACAGTATATAAATCCCCAGCGTCACAGGAGTTAATAGGAAGCCGTGACAGGTGACGTGGCGACTTCCTATTGGCCAGCGGAATGCAAGCGGGTTAAAGAGCCATATACTGTAAGCTGCTTATTTAAAACAGACTGGCTATTTTGGTTTGTTTGGAATTAAGAAGCATCTTTTTGGGAAACTACCGGCAAGTTAAAGATGAATAATAGATCTTGCTATCTAATATTATAAATCATATTCTGAATATATGTACACCAGAGATTCTCAGGAATGAGAGTTATTGTTTTTCTCGTTTCTTCCATGTCGCTGACCACGTAATCAGATTTTAAGCACGGACCCTCCCTCTGAGATCGAAGGGGGCGAGTGCTACTAAAAGCTGCAGTTCAAGCAATATCCTCCTACATGTGCTTTTTTTTATTTTTATTTATTTAAATAAATCAGTTCTGTACTATGAGAAAATACTTGTAGCATTTAAAAAGAAAAAACTATTTTTAATGTATTATAATGGAACAAGCATTTTTTGTTTCTATAGCAACCATTTACAAAGTCATATCCCCTTCCTCTTCTGAAACGTGCTCTGGCACACCCCTTTTTGGGCCCTGCCCTCTCTCTAGCAGTGCACCAATTGTATCTAGTGACTGCCTGGTCACATGATCTTCCCCACAGAACTTTGCATCTTTGGTCCTCTTCTGCTGCACTGACAGCCATTTAGTGAACCCCCGAGCCGAATCTTCGCCGATTGATCAGGCACCTTAGCTAATTACTTATCATTGTGTGGATTGTATTGAAACACATGATAAAGGGGGAAAATGTTTAAATAAAGAATGCAACATATTTCTAGTATTTAAAAAAATGATGTGCTACATTATAGAAATAGTGTAGAGGGGCCGTGTGATGTGTAGAGGGACACTGTGTGTACTGGTTCCATTAATGCCCCAGAGGTAAAATAATATTTTATTCGAATGTTGAGCTCACAGTATACATCCTTTGGTTTATCTGGCTAGATGCCCCTGTGTTGTTAAACTCCTTAACATTCATTGCATGCTAAAAAATCTGAATAATTTATTAACCACTAAATTATTTAATGACTACAACTGTGCCTAAAGCTTCATTGTAATGGAGGAAAAAATAATAATATAATATACTACATTTAGATAGACTATGGGACTCAAACTCAATACTGAAATACAGTGTATTGAGTAACAAAAGCGCACTATGAGAAGATATCAATTCTAGAAAGGGTATTTTTGGTATTTAAAATCCAAATGCCTATTACGAACAACACAAGATCCCCCTTCTAATCAGAACGCTGAGACTGTCCAGCTCTGATTTTCTTGCACATTTTAATGGCATTTCAGATGTTAAGAGGAAAAGTCAATACACCGAGTTAGTAATGTATACTACGGCATTTATGGGGGGCTATAACCCCCTCTGCGGCCAGACGATTCTGTAAGGTGTTGCAGATTCTCTGGCAGTGATGTGCTCTGGTCTTGTTTTTCCATATAACCGATCTAAAGAAATACCATTTAATTGTTGTAGAGGTGACAGGCAGCAGCGACTGGGCTCTGTGGGACTCCTTGTCATGGAACTTAAGCTGATCAGCTGGGCTCCTCAGCAGGTTTGCAGATGACCGCTCTCAGCTCCGCTCTATACAAGGGAACCTCTACCTACAATAATGTCCTTGGTCCTGCCTCTGTGTGCTTGTTCCATCACACCCTGACTGCATCTGCTCAGTTTTAAACTGGGTTGCTCAGTTGAAGGCGCTTTTGAGAGGTCAAGACGAGTGTTTCTCCGCCTGCTCCTCCGGACACCCCAGCCTGGCCATGTTTTAGCGATAGCCAGCTGATCACACATTCACATGTAGTGGAAATAGAAACATGTGCTTGGTGTTTCATTGATTATTCCTAAAACCTGGTCTGGCTGAGCTGTCCCAAGGAAAAGATTGGTGTAGGATGACCCAACTTTGGTAAATACATCCGCGTGTTTATTTTCCAGAAGAGGGTCCCAAATTTCAACTGCTACTTTTGTCACAGGGTAAATGGCCGTGGCACTGAGCAGTGCGATTCCATAAGACACCTGTCACGGCTTGATAAATATGGCCCTTTCAATTGTGAGACGTCTTTTGGCGTAACCCTGCTTGGTATATGGGATCCTTCGTGGTCCGAACACTTGAATGGGACCATAATGAGTCTTCAAGCCTTATGAAGTAGCAGTTCTTGGTAAATATGGCTCTCGGTTTGCAACTAGTTGTCTTTTTAAGATTAAATAACTAGGCATTTCACTTGTTGTTCTACGCGATATTTATTCCAGGTGCTAACAGGAACATCACCCTCCCGTAGCATTGTCCTTCATCTAATGCATAGAAACTGGCAGCATCTTGACTTCCTCTTCCAATTTCTGCTCCTGTCTCCTACAGTGGTCACTTTGGCGAGGTGAGGAAATGCCTTGAGAAAAGCACAGGGACCTTCTACGCCGGCAAATTCATCAAGACGCGGAAGTGTAAAAGTAGCCGGATGGGGTTGGACCGCGAACAGGTGGAGAGGGAGGTCTTCATCCTACAGCAGCTGGAGCACCCCAACATCATGAGACTGCATGACGTCTTCGCCAGCAAAGCCGAGACGGTGCTGATGCTGGAGCTGTGAGTGCGGAACCAGGCTCGGTCATAGACCTTCTAAGGCAGGGGCGCCCAATAGATTGTCAGGCAGCTTCACGAGCAAGAAAAGTAGCAACTCCAGTCATTCTGTGTCTGCATGTAGAGTTACGGTGCGATAGGTCACACGAGGATTAACCATTTTGCTGTCAGAGGGGGCAGAAACACATTGCTCTGCTCGTCCCTCTGGTAGTGAGGGGGTTAGAGAAGCATTCAGCCCAGAGTTTAAAGATACAGTACACAGTAAGTGATGCTGAGTAAGAGAGTTACAAAGAGTTACAAAGTCTGAGACAGGTTTACAACACTGTCTTTCCCTATTATCATACAATACTTCTACTGCAGCTAGGGATTCTGGGTAATAACATGCAGATGAGCATGCATGCGTCACTTTTTGCTTCTTCTCCATTTATAACATGGACACCTATAAGCGTATGCTTGCTGTATTACACAGCTTATTCAGCACAGCTAAAGAAGTGCATGGTCAGCAAACCTACTCCCAGACAGCTGTTGTGACCCTTTTGGTTCACTTCCATGTGTGGGTGGTCTTGTATGTTTTGTCTGGGTTTAGCGCCTTTTGGAGAAGTAATGCATTATAAGCTTCTTTGGGGGCCTGAGATTGTCCTCATAATTTAGCATGTGCATTTTAAGGGCAGGGTCCCAAAGATGAAATGGTACTTTAGGGTCTACATAGGATTCCAGCCTGGTCTCAAAACAACTTCTCTGAGCGCCGTGGCGATTGGGTAAGGTTAGATGAATGTGGAATACATTAGCATATGGTTTTTGCTGTAACTCTTTCTTAATGGAGGGGCCCAGAAGACAGACGTGCGCAGTTTGCAGTTCTGTGCTGTTATTAAATTCCAGCTGTGCATTCCAAGGGGGAGTGTATTTCCAAATGAAGGACAGTTACGCAATGGACAAGCCAGCATCTGCACAGAGAGTCCTTGGCCCATTATGAAGTCCAATAAGTAGGCAGGGTGGGTGTTTGTTTACACAGCTGGACGCTGTTTGGGTGACCTATATGTACTGTATTTGTTACTTATACAGATTCTGTATATTTTACAGTGGAAAATAACTCCTTGTCACATTCTGAAGATACTTTTCTCTATCGACATATTCCAACTCTTCAAAATAATGTTTCTTTTAGTGCCCGGTCAGTACAAATAGCTCTCCATAAAGTACACAAGGAAGACCACAAATTCCTAATATGAGCTTCCTTTTTTTAATTTATATCCTCTGTGAATCTCTGCCCTGCAGAGCTTGCAATCACATACAGCAAAGACCACAACTTTCATGCACTCGAGTTTCCTGGACCTATTAGTGAAGCGCTATAAAATCTATAGACACTCATTATTTTGAAGCCATATTAATGTATATGTCCTGTAAAGATTCGCTGTACAGAGCAGGGCACACACACACACACACACACACACACACACACACACACACACACACACACACACACACACACACACACACACACACACACACACACACACACACACACACACACACACACATACACACATACACACATACACACACACACACATACATACACACACACATACATATATACATATATACACATACATATATACATACATACATACACTTTATTATTTATTTTGAGTCCTGAGAGGGTTTTGCTCTCTCCTTCAGCATACGTGGCACCATCTGTGACTCGGTCATAATGATTGAACCGCCTGTGCTGAATCAGTGATATCCTTAAAACCTGACCTGTTGGTGGCACTTGAGGACTGCAGTTGGCCGCCCCTAAGTGCGGGGAACCCCATGTGAATATATTATGTTTACAAGGGGTCCCTATCTTGGTTCCCAATTCTCCCATTATGGTTCTATATCATTCTATAGTGGTGCTACCTGTCACTTTTGTGTCTAGTTTTTTTGGGCGCCTGTGCGTTTCGGGGGAACCTGGATGAATTAAGGGGTGAACAAGTAACCTGCGTCCTGAATGGGACAGTCTCTCCTGTGTGGCATTAACAACTCAACAGCTCTCTGCCTCTTCAAGCAACCTTACACCCAGTCTTAGTACTGTATGTGCAAATCCAGGCCGCTGGCCAATAAGCCGTGTGAGAGCTGCCTTCGCTTCTAAAGGGGGTTAATAATATGAGGACTTCTCCTCCCAGCCGATATCAGCTCGTCTTCTTCTTTACTTTCTCTGTGTTTCTCTCGCTCTGTCTCTCTTTCATGAAAGGAAGGCATCGGATATAGTGGTGCGACGGAGCGCCTGGCGCCCAAGTGATCTGTGGACTGAGATCATTTGCCACGGGGAGGCGTGGCCGTGTCACCGGGCTGGTTCGCCCTCATTGGCTGAACCGCTCCGTAACTCGGCCGTCGCGCGACAAAAACAAATTCCTGTGTCTCCTGAAAACGCCGTCACGCTTTGCCGTGCGCTCTATGGCCTGCCTCATAGAGGTGCGGCCTGTTGTTCACGCCGCTTACACTATGAACGTGGCCTAAAGGTGTTATACCGCTTGGCACCATTTTGTTGATCTGAGTTTTTTTCCTATTTTCTCCGGGTTTTTTTTTTCCTCTCCTCTTCCTTCTTTTATCTCTCCCTCCTCTCTCTTCCTTTTCTCTTTACCTCTTGCTTCCTCTTTCTTTCATCTCTCTAGCTAAATTTTTCCTCTGACCTCTCACCTTATCTCGTGTTCGCAAACTTGTCAACAGTCACTCATGGGGCCTTCGGTCTGGCCGAGGCGGTCGGTCGGTCTTGCCGGTCCTGGAGTGATCACAAGACTCTCCGGATGGCGGAAACTGATTTGGAGGGGGCTTCCGTTTGGATATAGAAACATTACTGATCTACTCTCCTCGAGGCTCCTCTCCTCATGTCCTTCTGGAACCTAACCTTCAAGAATAGTGTCTCCTCAAATACCCGAGTGACACGTTACCCGAGTGACCCCATAGCAACCCAGGGTGGGCCCAGCACACAATAGCCATGTTTGTAGCCCTGTATGATGGACAAAGGCGGAAAAAAACCAGGATAATACTACAAAAATATACACATTTGAGTAGCAGTTGGCCCGATCACCCCCTAGAAAATGAGCGAGGGCCCATAATGTACCTGATGTATCACCTGTACAGGTTAAACTTATCACTGGCATTCGTTTGCTGCTCCCCTTTGTGTGACTGCGCCCCGTGTATCTAAAGCGTGTTATACTATTTGTAAAACTTAGATTGTAAGCTCTGCGGGGCAGGGCCTCCCTTTGCCTGATGCTGTCATTGACCTGTTGCGCCTGCCTCCATTGTCTGTGCTTTTGTTTTACCTCGTGTTGTAAAGCGCTGCGTATACTGGCACTATATACAATTATACACACATACTAAGCTCCTTCTACTGGAACTGCATGATCTCCATTTTTTGAGCTTTGTAGCCCAAAGCAAAAACCAAACCTAAAGAAGGATTCCTTTATTTATTTATTTGTTTTTTTTCTTCTTGAATTCTTGTCTACACCGGGTTTGGACAGAAACCAAACTTTGTTTCCAACGCAAGATATGACGGCCTGAGAAGCAGAGAAAGTTTGGCACGCTTCCCACAATCCCTTTTATCCACGTTCTGCTCAATGAATCGTCCGACTCTTTTTTATTATATACGGACGTAAATAGATTAAATTAACATTTCCTTTTTTTTTTCCCTTTCCCAATTCCCACACTGCAATCTTAAAATAAATCCCTTTGTAAAATGTTTTATTTTTTTTATTATTGTATTCATTACGGGCGGCGTTCGCAACAAGAGACGGGTTTGCTAAGCTTAGGAGAACACCTTGGGCTGCGCTTATAGCGACGGCGACGCGACGTTGCGGCAAAACAAATGTATTGCCCCCGTCGCGTGCGCTTATAGTAAGCGCGACGGAGTGACGCGAATTCTTGAAGCCGGTCAAATTAGATTTTTCAGAGGCTGTCGCCGCATGTGACAGCCTCCGAACCAATCAAAGACCTGGTCGGTGGAAAGCGAAATACAACTTTCGCTAGCGGCAACGGTGACGTCATCCGTCACGTCGCCGCCGCGCGCACTATAAGCGCGGCCTTAGAAGTACTGTACTAGACGTCAGGAGGGACAATTTGTATCATTATACGTCGTCTAATGTAACTTTTTAAAGAAGCGATCCCCTCGGAACTGTTATTTTTTTTTCAATTGACCTATACTGAAGGGTCCCCCGAAGATGAGGTCCATGGCCCCATAACCTCCGATGACCCACAGGTTCCTGAGATATTTCAAGGGCCTTTGTGAAAGTTTTGACGCCCCCCCCTCCCAAAAAAAAATTCTAACATCGCTGCCGGAAAGTTGCAATGTCCATCTCCTGCTGATGTCACAATGATGTGGCAGCTTTCTATTGGCCGCCCTGGGTCGAGCATGACCCGGACGTTATTTTCTGTCTGAGAGTAAATATTGTTCCTCTGGACAAAAGGAGAGCGATGTCTTCAGGGGGCCGCTGATCAGCTCTGGGGGGTCCCTCAGCAATCGGAGTGCAGCTTTAAAGGTGCAATCGCACATAGTAGGGTGTTCAAAAGAGAGCAGCCAGGGGAAATCAACATAAAAAAAATACATTAAAACTATATGTAGGTGTCGGATTTGGGTATTTTTTTTATTAATTACCCCGGTGAGCCTCTAAACAGGAAATAGTTCACTCTGTTCCTAGGAGTGATTGCCCCCTTTTTAAATACCTTTTGATACAAGAGGCATTGGTAACGCATTCCAAATAACAGGAAACAGTGATATCTGGGGGTGCCAAACCACAAAAAAAAAAAAAAAGAGGTGTAATTTAATCGAAAACGTACTTTTATTAGTGAGACTCCATTGCCGTCTACGAGACGGCGAGACTCTCTCACAGGAGATCAGGCAGACTTGACAGGTCTGGATTAGGACCATTGCATCTTTAAAAGGATTCTCTGATCGCTGGATTACTGCTTTCTTTCTTCTTCCGTAGTTTGGGCTGTTCCAGCCCTGTGAAATCAGACACGTGAGAAAACGTATTCCAAGCTGCAATCGGCAGGAATATGATTAACTCCTCGCTTCTAGACAGACTAATTATGTTATTTTTAATACCTTCAACAGTTAGGGCAGGGTTGGCCAACTCCAGTTGTCAAGGGCCACCAACAGGCCAGGTTTTCACGATATCCCTGCTTCAGCGCAGGAGCCACTGATAGAGCCACCTGTGCTGAAGCAGGGATATCCTGAAAACCTGATCGGTTGTTGGTGGCCCTTGAGGACTGGAGTTGGCCGCATCCGAGTTAGGTTAATACACTAAGAAATACGATTTTGTGTTAAAACGGCAATCTTGGAGACGCCGTGGTTGTTTCTTCTCCCAGAATCCCCTGCTTCCCTCGCTGTTGATTGGCTCCCCCTCCCAAGGGGGAGGGCAGTGACATCAGATTGGAGTTAAACTCAAGTGAAGCTTTATCTGCCATGTTGGTCTATCCTGGGCAGCAGGGATTTTCAGAGGGACTTCCTTGGATATAGATTGAAGGAGGTTTAGCACTAGGGCCCTGCAGAAATGTACTTCACAAAAAATTATATATTGCGTAAAAACAAATGTGTATATATATTTTTTGTGTTATCTTGTTATGTTTTTTTCGCCTATGTCCATCATGCATGTACACCCCCTCCTAAAGGGTTACTAACAAGGCTATTATATACTGGGCCCAACCTGGTTTGCTATGTCAGTCGGGTAGTTGAGGAGGCACTATTCTTGAAGGTTAGGTTCCAGGAGGACATGAGGAGAGGAGCCTCGGGGAGAGTAGATCAGTAATGTTTCAAAAGTAATAGTATAGACCAGGCCCCACTGTTATGTTGTAGATGGGGACAGTACCTGTTCAGTTAGGATCCGTGAAAGAAGGAATGGAATCCTAAATAAGTAATGAGAAGGAATACGGCGCGCCATAGCGGGCCTCAGCAAGGAGGGCTCCCAGGTGCCGGCGGTTCAGCTCTAATCGCGGATCGGTGATAATATTCCTCATCAGTCCGTATGGAAGTGGCAGTTCCAAAGCAGGCAAAAGGTTATTGGGTCAAGTAAGAAAGATCCACCAGGATTCCCGTAGGGGCCCAGAGTAATCGGATTAATACGGAGGATAGTTCCAAAGCAACAAGGGGGTCAGGCTCCCACACTTACTCAGAGCAACTAAGTCAAAGTCAAAGTACCTTCATGTGAGCGTTAAGAGTGTCACTGATAGAAGAGCTGTATTCATGTCCGTCCATTATAAAGTACAGTACATCGTTAATGTGTATGAGCGGTCCCTGTCCGTGGGGACACGAATACATGACAGTTGTACTGCAAAAGTTCCTGGCGCCCATTATTCCACAACCTTGTAACCTCATCACCCAGCCGCCCGAATCCAGCCCCCTGAGTCACGGTAACCCATGCGGAGTAACCAGATATAGCACCCCGAAGTAACCCTGCTAGAAGCCGGGCAGGGAGGGTTACATACAAATAAGTTCTCATTGGGAAACAGAGAAGTTTGAAGAAGGCAGCACCTATTATAACCCAGCTGCTTTTATTCGTGTTTGCTGGGCTAGCTCGTCTTTCACTGACGTCAAAACCCTGTGTATGAGTAATAATGTTATACAAAAGCTATTGAGGTGGAACTTGTTCCCATCGCCAGTACTCGCAAGTCAAGACTGCCAAAGGTTAGTACACAGGGAACACGGGTCCCGGGCCTTCTACTTGTTGTGGGACAATGGGAATGTGCTATGTATGGAGTTTAATAAACTGACACTTAAAGGGGTCAGTCCCTCCTAGGAGCAGAGTACTAATGGCAGTGACATGGTTAAGGGGTCAGTCCCTCCTAGGAGCAGTGTGCTAATGGCAGTGACAGGGTTAAGGTGTCAGTCCCTCCTAGGAGCAGTGTGCTAATGGCAGTGACAGGGTTAAGGTGTCAGTCCCTCCTAGGAGCAAAGTGTACTAATGGCAGTGACATGTTTAAGGGGTCAGTCCCTCCTAGGAGCAAAGTGTACTAATGGCAGTGACATGTTTAAGGGGTCAGTCCCTCCTACGAGCAGTGTGCTAATGGCAGTGACATGTTTAAGGGGTCATCCCGTCCTAGTGGCATGTTTGCTAATTTGCAGTGACATGTTTAAGGGGTCAGTCCCTCCTAGGAGCAAAGTGTACTAATGGCAGTGATATGGTTAAGGGGTCAGTCCCTCCTAGGAGCAAAGTGTACTAATGCCAGGGACATGTTTAAGGGGTCAGTCCCTCCTAGGAGCAGTGTACTAATGGCAGGGACATGTTTAAGGGGTCAGTCCCTCCTAGGAGCAAAGTGTACTAATGCCAGAGACATGTTTAAGGGGTCAGTCCCTCCTAGGAGCCGTGTACTAATGGCAGTGATATGGTTAAGGGGTCAGTCCCTCCTAGGAGCAAAGTGTACTAATGCCAGAGACATGTTTAAGGGGTCAGTCCCTCCTAGGAGCAAAGTGTACTAATGGCAGTGACATGTTTAAGGGGTTAGTCCCTCCTAGGAGCAGTGTGCTAATGGCACGGACATGTTTTTAAGGGGTCAGTCCCTCCTAGGAGAAAGGTGTACTAACAGCAGTGACTTGTTTTAAAGGGTCAGTAACTCCATGGAGCAGTGTGTTCAACAAGAGATTGTACAAGCAAAACTTCTCTCTTTACCCCTTTCACCAAAAGCGGCAGTTCCCCTCCAAAAAGGATTGTGTAAAGTTTACCTGAACCGGGTGTCCCATTGGCTAATCCAGAGCCCCCCCCCCTCCCTCCTCACGTCGGATATTTGTAGTTTTTTCGTGCTGGTGTCTGACACACACACACACACTACAAATATGGCCACCGAGTAACCAACGGAAAGCCGCAATGTCAATGGTGCAACTTTCTATTGGTCCCCCTGGATCGAGCCCGACAGACGTTTTCTGCCCTGGAGTAAACATTCTCCCCATTGCCAGACAAGACAAGTAATATCTTGGGGGTGGGGGGGATTTTGTCAGCGCAATACTCGGGTTCAGGTGATTAAAAAAACAGCCAGAGCAGATTGCGACTTTAATTTTATTGGCCTTTTCAAAAGGGCCGGGTGGGCGAAGGTAAAGGAAGCACATGGTTGAAAAATACTCTTCCATTCGAGGGCCCAGGAAGAAATGCAATTTGTAATTTAATTTCCAGAGAAACAAAAGCAGACAATCTTTGCTTTTTGCGTGGTTAAATTAGTTAAGACGTTTTGGTAGATTTATAGATGGGCTTTGCCCGTGCAAACTCTTGCTGAACACAGTCACATAAGACAAAAAGGAGCAGCAAGGGGATACCAAACCTCTCCCAAGTCTCAGCTCACCGTGTTTACAAAATAACTTTAGAAAATGGTTCAAAAATACTTTTTGATCAAAAAATAGATTTTGATCAATAAAAGGCTTTAATCACTCAGATGTCACCCTTAACCATGTCACTGCCATTAGTACACTTTGCCCCTAGGAGGGACTGACCCCTTAACCATGTCACTGCCATTAGTACACTTTGCTCCTAGGAGGGACTGACCCCTTAACCATATCACTGCCATTAGTACACTTTGCTCCTAGGAGGGACTGACCCCTTAACCATATCACTGCCATTAGTACACTTTGCTCCTAGGAGAGTTTGTCCCTCTAAGGCAATAACATGTTAAACATATCCCTGCTAACTCTCCTCTGTAAGACTGCACCTTTAAAATACTGTCTGTAGCATCTTTCTACACTACAGGGGCTGAGGGAGGGAGGGACGGGGGAGCTTTTTGAATACGCAGGTGTCAAAACATTGGCAAACGTACAGATCGCTGTCCAAACAGATACGGCAGTTTCGTTGGTTCAGCTGAATTCACGAGCAGCCGAAGCTGAGACGATCGGCACGCAAAGCGGGGCTGTGTAGCAATCTCTGCACAGGGAAAGCTATTTGAATAACCCTACAAGTGCTGCGGTGGAAAGCAAACCGCGATCCTGTATGTCACTGTCTCGTGTATTAAGGCCCGTGGAAGGTACTCGCGGAAGCGGCAGTTTTTCTAAGCGTTCGACGGTATCTTCTACTGACCGTACGAAGCAGAACTGGGTTAACCCTTTGTGGGGAAGGGGTTAACATTCGTCCTGCTTTTTTCTTTAAGAGAAGGAGCGGCTCTGAGTAAAGACACTGACTGGCATTGAGTTTGAAGCGGGGGAACCTGGTTCAATTCCTTGTGACCTTGGGCAAGTCACTTTATCTCCCTGTGCCTCAGGCACCAAAAACATAGATTGTAAGCTCCACGGGGCAGGGACCTGTGCCTGCAAAATGTCTCTGTAAAGCGCTACGTAAAACTAGCAGCGCTATACAAGAACATGCTATTATTATGTGAGGAGGGGGAATTAATCCACATCATTTTTGTCCCTGTTGCTTTTTTCTTTTTTTGGGGTGAAATCTCGGGACCTAATTGTGTTACCACTTCCTCTCACGGGGCCAAAGAATGTGCCCGCCTGCGAACTTGGAGGCTGCAGCGGTCAGATAACGTGCTGCATTGTACGTGACTGTACACAGCTTTAAAACCTCCGCTAATCTCTGCCATACAGCTGTTTCTGGTCCTTCCCTGCAGCTGAACGAGTTGTGAAGGTGCAGCCCCCCCCCCCCCCCCAGCCCTCCCTCTCCCCCCCCCCTTCCCTCGCCTCCCCCCCCCCATTATCATGTTACTGTATTACGAAACCCTCTGGGCGGCTCTGGTTTCAGAGGAAAAATTAATATATAATCGCTGCTGCTCTGCTGTTTCTGGCTGTTCCGACCTGAAAGCGATTACTGTAACTTCCTGAGTCATTGTAACCCGCACATTATATTAGTTATGGTGGGTGAAAAAAAAAAAAGTAAAAGTGACACAAACCCTCCTCCGTTCAGCGGGCAGCAAATAAAAGTATCACTTGTGCGTGAGCACATTCACATCTTGGTCAGGTGTGCAGCCCTGCCCGTCCCCATTATCTCTTTGCATAACATGCTCCATTTTAGAAATACAGAAATGAGTAATATTTGGGGCTCACGCCCCCCCCCCACCCCCCCCCCCCCCCGCACCTGTATTTAGCAAACACTTGTGTCTAAAACACACGACTTGAATGCAAAGCTATTTTGGATAATCTCTACCACCTCTGCTGGTCGGCTTCTCCATTGATCTATGACCCTTTTGGCTTCAGTTCCTGGGCCCGGTGGATCGTGCCTCTTGGTACCTTTCCCGGAAATTAAGCCATGGGAGTTAAAATGATTCAATTCAGGGACCCAACAAAGTTACCCCCCCCCCCCCCCCATATAGTTGCCACATTTAAAATCTATTCAAAGCATACATATAGGAGTCAGATGTTAGCCCCTGTGGCAGGGAAAGTGTTAAAGAGACCTCCTAGGACCACAGTGCACTAGTGGCAGTGACCTGTTCCGGGGTGACATCTGGGGGATCGATTGCCTTTTCTACCCAAATCTGATACCTATAAGTATTTTTACATACTGTATTAAAGTGAGCTGAGATTTGGGGATGGGGGCGTTGGGGTTCCTCCGGCTGTCGCCTTTAGTGTTAGGTGACCGGTGTTCAATAAGGGGAAAGAGAACACTTGATTTGACAAACACTTTCTCATTCAGAAAACCTGAAGAAATTCAATTTAGGAGTTTCCCCCAATATGGAAGCTGCCAAATCTTTGCTATTAGCATGGTTAGGATTATTTGGGAAGCCAATTGGACTGGCAAATATCTGCAAAGGTAGTTTTACGGACGGCTATGTGGCATCGCACTTTTAAATTTACCATTGCTTTATGTAGACCCCAGGATGGACTCCCTCCGCCACCCCACAGCCACCCTAAGGTAGCACCCACCGCCCCTTTCCTAGGGGGATCCTGGTGCTGATATCCTCTTTGGTGACCCCCTGAGATACCAGTAAAAGTAACACATGAACATCCTGGTATTTAAGTCCCCTGCATCCCATAGGCCAATAGGTAATCTGTCATGGCTTCCTTTCCATTGGCCTGCACGATGCGTGACATTAGACCGCCATTTTGTTTCCCATGCAGTGGACAGGAACACACGGCTGCCCCCCAGAGTTCCAATTAGAACATTTCAGCCTCGGGAACCCCCATAAAAAGAAAGACAAATGGTAGTGAAAGGGGGATACATTTATTTTAAATTGGGCGGGGCGGAACTTCTGCTTCAGACGTCAGTGTGTACCACCATATATCAGGACAGGATACGCGAGCTTTACAAACGATTTACAGACGTAACGCAGCTGTTGATGGGACTTTGCATATTTTCTCGGTGGCTGAACAAGCCGTGCGTGGCTCTTGTTTGTTTTACCTGATGGCCAACGCTGGGCTTAGCCGTACGTTCCCAAGGTCAGTGAGTCACACGTCACAGGCCGAGCCCAGCATTCTACACCACACCCCAGGGGTGTACCATTGTGTTGGCCGGACAGGATATCCCTAAGGCAGCAAAGAAGCAAAACATGTCCACGTCCTTTATTTTTGTTCTGTACCGGTCCGGGTTTGTTTAGTAATAATAATATGTTCTTGTATAGCGCTGCTAGTTTTTACGTAGCGCTTTACAGAGACATTTTGCAGGCACAGGTCCCTGCCCCGTGGAGCTTACAATCTATGTTTTTGGTGCCTGAGGCACAGGGAGATAAGTGACTTGCCCAAGGTCACAAGGAGCCGACACCAGGAATTGAACCAGGCTCCCCTGCTTCAAACTCAGTGCTAGTCTGTGTCTTTACTCACTGAGCCGCTCCTTCTCCCATAGTGTGACGTGAACGTGAGATCTGAAGGTCACGTGATCGCTCCATCACGATTGATGGAGCGGAAGTGGAAGTCATCCTGCTCCCGTCCGCCATCAGTGCAAATCGCGTCCTGAGCTCCATAGGAATGCAGGATGCGATCTCCCCTAAGACAAACATTTCTGGGGGGTGTAGCTGTGCTGTCATGGCGCTGTTAAAGGGACAATCTCTGCTAGGACTAAAGTGAGTGTCATTCCAGTGACATGATTAAGGGGTCACATGTGGGTGATTGACTTTTTACCCAAACCTGACACCTATGCGTATATTTAATGTGTGTGTTAGTGAGACTTGGGACGTGGGGATTGCCTCTGGCTGCTCCCCTGTGCGAGATGTCCCTGTGTGATCAGCAAGAGCTTGTACAGCCAGAGCCCACCCTCCCACCTCCCCTTATCTTTACTGGCTCTCTGATAAGGTCAGAGGGGGATACGGGAAAAGAAAACACTTCCCCATTCAGAGGTCCCAAAGAAATTCAGCTATGTGGGATTGCACCTTTTGGGTGCCCAAGGACATTGCTACTACGCCATGAAGTCTGGCATTCCAGGGGCCCCATGATTATAGTAGCTATGTCATAATGTATACAACAAAAAACAAAGATGCCCAAAGCTACTTCCCATGTGACAAAAATACACAGTACAATACCTATATATTCTCTTGATAAAGGGTCATTTAGTTAAACCCTTTGGCCAAAGCATCTTAAGCCTGCTGCCACTTTCAAGGCATGGCCGTTAGCAGGTCCTAATGTCACAATGTAATTGCTCGTTTTTGTAGGGGCGATAGAGCGCAGAATATGGTCTCTCACCAAGTTAGAACTGATGGGGAGAACACCTCTTCTGTTTTGTCGTCAGTGACGGGGTGATCGCTTCGGAGAACCGGGGCAGGGGCCCTCCTGTGCAGGAGCTCCTCCGGCACAAAAAAAGCTATCCCCCACGCCAAGGTGCGTTTTGGGGCCTTACTAAGTGCGCAGTTCCCACACAGGCTCGGGAACCCCACTATCCTGTTTGGCAGGGGTGCGCAAACTGGGGGGCGTGAGATTTTCTGGGGGGTGGGGGTGGTGGCGCTTGCAGGACCCGCTCTCTTCCCCAAAGCATTTAAATGAAATGCCGGGGATCGCGCCCGAGGCCTCTGTAAGGTCCCTATTGCCAGGTCCCCGGTGGTGACGGGCCGCACACCAATCACTCACCTGGGTTGTGGCAGTCCCCGGTGTCTCCTTCCGTGCCGGCTCTTGAGGCGCTGTGGCGCGTCAGCCAGCTGGGGATACAACATGATTGTGTTCCCGTGGTGCCCTGGGAGCCAATATGAGGGGAGATTACCCCATCATTGCTGCGTCCGCCCCCCCCCCCCTAGTTGTGGCCATGCCGGGATGCCAGGCGCGCGTGCAGCAGCCTCCACCGGGGACTTAGCCGTACCTTGTCTCCAACGGCTTGTGGCGATGCGTCGCTGTGGCAATGCCGCAGGGTCACACGATGCCACGTTGCCAAGGCAGCGTGACGTCAGAACGCCGGTAAGGAGGGGGGGGGGGCGCGTGAGGAGGAGGGAGAGGGGCAACAGGGGGAAAAGTTTGCTCACCCCTGCTGTATGGGATCCGCCTTCACATCCTTTTGGCGAACCCCTTGTTAGGAATCGCTGTTTGAGACGATCCTAATCGTACTGGTCACATTCTAACCGTCAGGTTCGTGCCTGTTCAATACGTCCAGACATATCGGGTGTGTGCTCGTGTTCACATTTCTCATGCCAGTTTGAAATTGCATTCAGAAGATTAAAAATGTTATCAAACCAGTTTTAGCTCATACTACTTTTTTTTTTTTTATTGAACTCGAATTACATTTCACGAGTAATTAAAGTCTTTTCATACACACCCACTCCCAGTGTTTGGATCTAAAGTTCACACTGCAAAAAATCAATTACCTGCGCACGGATCGGCGAGTCGTAAACGGCTGTGTGAGCAGGGCGAGATTAGCTGCTGCGGGCGAGCTTATCCTAGCACAAAGACGATTAAAAGGATGTAGGATTGTGTTTAGGGTTTCAAAGGTGATGGGGCGTTCTCTTTGATTTTGGGTGATTTTGGTTTAGAAGGTTCTCGGGTAACTAAATGCGGTGGAGGGTTTTTACTATCTTTACTTTATTTGTATTAGTGATAATACTGTGTGTCAATCAACACTTCTTTTAATCAGTCCTTTTTGAATATGATGTTCTCAAACACACTGCTACTGTTTCCATCTCCCCCCCCCCCCCCACCCTCTGTATGCTGCTAATTTAACCCTTAAATCTTTTTAGCAGGGATACTTGTCTGGGAAAACAAAATGGCCACTGGGGTCACTGATAGAAAGCTGCATTGGAGACCCCGGCGGCCATATTTTATGGAACAAAAAATAAATAAAATACAAATTTTACTAGCTGGGAGGGGATGGGAGAAGGGTCACAGTACAGCTCCCTCTAGATCTTCTAAGTCAGTTATTCCCAAAAGGGTTTGGGAACAGTCTCTAAGGGGTTTTCACAAAAAAGTCTGTAATGGCTTCTAGGCCGTCTAGTGGGGTCCTGAGCCAGTGTGGGGGACTGCGCACTTAGCAAGGGCCCAAACTGCACCTTGGCGTAGGGGTATAGCTGTCACATTCAACAGGAGCTTCCTAAGTCGATCCCCACAATCCTTTGCATCCACAGCAGCAAGGCATTGTGGGACGTGACTTTGGAAGCTCCCGCAGTGAGTGACAGCTATATGGGGGGCATGCTGCCTGCACACACTGAGGGGCAGTTTGGGGCCTTATTAAGCGCGTGTTCCCCCCACAAGCTCAGGACACGACACTGCCTGGGATCGGTCACACAGCTCTGTTAGCGACAGTCTGATGAGTCGGCAATAAGATTTATCCATTAGGGGTTCGCGGGACAAATATTTTCTATCGGGCTGCACAATATAGAATAAAAACAATGTTTGCATGTTAAGGGGTTGGCGGGGGTTGCTGCTACACAGTCACGGTCTTCATTTTTTACAAGATACAATTATAATATGTATCACTTTTTTGGTAGAAACTGAATTCAAACTTATCAGCTACTTATGTTTATCTGTTTGGCGGCATTATTACTCGGCATAAGACATAGTGAAGCGAACAAAACCTCCCTGTGAATTTGAGGACTAGCAAACAGTTTTATCACCAAAATACATTACATACAGATTGTATTAACACACAGGTGCACAGCAGACACGCATCCCCCTCCCCCCACAACATTTTGACATGTTAAAAGGTTTTTTAAAGGTGTCTGCTCCTTTTACCTGTTCAACATGCGACTGTCATTTGTTTAATTTTGTCAGCCCTTGTTTACCTTATCCTCCCCCTCCCCTCCTCCAGCACACCCTCTCCCCGGCAAAGAGTGTAGCTACATGAAACTGCCACATTAAGGCAGCGGAACGTGAAATCTTATGGTTTAAAAAAAAAAAAAATCAGTTCTGTGATAATAGTGACTTATTTTTTTAATTGAACTCTTAATGCCATTTTAATGAGGTTTAATATACTGAGCTTCCTTTGATTTCTATAGCAGGCTTTAGCCCACCTCCCCAGCAGTGCAAGAGCTTTGCCACACTTTCCTGCTTGTGATCATTTGTCGCCCGTGTTCCCAGCAGATTGAGCTGGAAACTGTAACCATAGATAATGTTTCCTTAGGCCGTGCCATGTTCATACTTGGGCCGTGATTATACCGAAAAACGTGTGCGGAGTCGCGTGTAGCGGCGCCAAAATAACTAGCATAACTACAATGAAAGTGCTCAAACCGATGGCGACTGCCGCGGTGCACCGTACTGCAAAGCGGGCGGCTAGGGAAGAGACTTCCAAATGAGTTTTTCTCTGGCGACGGCCGTGTCACGTGAGCGGTTCACCAATGACAGTGAACCGCTCACGGCCACGCCACCTCCTGCTCTGTCTCCCCGGTATAACCAAGATGCGGCTCGGCGGCAGCGCAGGGTGACGTCACAGGATAGCGTTGCCACCCTGCAGGTCTTGGTATAATTGAGGCCTCGGGGCGACTGCGCGCGCAGCGAGAACAGCAGGCTGTAGAGCAAGCGAAAAACGATTTGATTTTGTCGCGTGACGGCCAAGTCACGTGAGCGGTTCAGCCAACGAGGGCGAACCAGGTCTGTGACAAACAGCCACGCCTTCCTGTCGCGTCTCCCCCTAGGCCAGAAATCGCCTCTGCGGCAGGCGCGCCCTCCGTCTCGCGCCATTAGCATAGCCTCAGCTTTCAGTAGCTGCTGAGTTACACTGACTGAAGGATTGATTGAAACTGAAAGGTGGCCATTTTGTTAGGCACACAATCAGGATTTTTACAGATGTATAACAGGGGCATCAAACGATTGCCAGCTTGGGTAACAATGAATTACACCTGCTTTACATATAATTCAAAAAAAAAAAAAGGAATTTTGTATTGCTGCTTTAAAGCAAAGGGTTACCGTTGTGTGACAGTCCCTCAATATTGGCGTCTTCCTATGGCACAAAAGTCAAATGCGGTGTATTTTTAGGACTCTCAAAACTTTGCATATTCCCGTAACCACATCCCTTACAAACTTAAAGGAAATCTATTTATACGAAGCCAGACTCCATTATTGTTTTTTCAACCTCCTGGCGTCCTTCATATTCCTATGTACGGAACTACTCCTTTTCAGTGCTATAAACAGTGACGTCCGTACGCAGTTGGCGTCTTTTTCTTAAAGTACCTTATTTAATTAAGGTAAAATAGGAGCAACGTATGCTAAATAAATCAGTGTTTTTATGGCCTGCCGAGTAAATCATACGCTAGTTACACAACGGCAACGTTTGCAGTTGAGTTGTGCAGCAAATGTGTATATAACATTGTTTTGTGTATCTGGGTCAAAATGGAATCTAATTCTAGATGTTAAACTTGGAAAGTTGCCTACTTGGGCAATAAAGAAATTGAAATGGCAGTTCCACCGCACGGATACAACGGTAGTGATGTGGGTAATAGGTTCACATTGGAACAATCAGACAATCCTCTTAGTCTTGGCATGCTTCCTTTATCACTTGGGTACACAATGTAAGTTATGGTGAGTAACAAAAAGTGACAGTGTACAGCACATAGAAAAACCACGTGGGCACATTCACGGGTCTCGGACACTTCCACAAATCTGCCTTTCCCCATGATCTATCAAACTACAATGCTTCCACTGCAGCTAGTGATTCTGGGTAATGAGATGCAAATGAGCACTTTATTATGGATCTCTGTGCCTGCCGTATTACACTGCTTTTTGAGCACAGCCTTTAACTCTGGATGGGAGGAGAGGTGCATCTTGTTTGTCTTGTTTCCGTCGCCCCAGTGGAAGCACATGGTCAGATGAATGCAGACACCTTCTCTCTGTTAGCAGCGGTGAGGAAAGCGTATGGGATGGAGGAGACGAGCGGTAAAACTCGCCTTTACCTTCATGCTACATCTCATCGCCCCCGCTATTCCTGAGATGCCTGCAAAGAATGGGACTTGGCACACTTGGACCCAGATCCACAAAAGGGTTCTAAACTTTAGCATGCTTTTACTCGCGTTCATATGAATGGAAGCTGAGGCGTGCTAATATTTAGCACCCCTTTTGGGGATCCAGGTCTTAGATGGGACTGGGCTCGAAAAGACCCTCACTGGGCTCAAATCATTGCCTGTCCATGCTGTGTCTCGGCAGATCGTTTGCCCTGTAAACCTTTTGTTGAATTTGCAGCTAATCAAGTCTTTGACGGTGAACTGGCCGTTCGGGGTTATTTTCTGCTTAAGATCCCCCCATAGACTTAATGGGGGATTTTTGCTCAAACTCACTGCTGTTCTGCTTTTGAATTATATAGAATTTACCCCTATGGAGGCTTTTTTTTTGTGGTCATATCCAGTATATTCTAAATCTGCACAATGCTACAGTCCCATCTGTTTTATGTTGTTTTGGTGGACCAACCTCAAAGTGTTGATACCACGGTGCAGGAAGAAGCTGACCTGTCGCTTACCAGTATCCTTGTCTGCAGGATTACAACTGTACGATGTGTGATGGTGGGGGGGATGGGGGCGGTTATTACCAACCACTGTGTCTGCTGTTACCCTGATCCCGGATTGTCATGGAGTTTTAGCAGAACATCTCTTATCTTTTAGCTTCAATATCTCCAATCTCGTAGTAGTAGTGGTGGTGGTGGTGGTGGTGGTGGTGGTGGTTGGTGGTGGGTGGGTGGTTTTGTGAGTGGTGGTGGTTGTTCTTCTTTTCAAGCTTCTAGTAGCCTGGACCACATGTAATATTGTCTCCTGTTGAGCAGGAGCCAGCAATATTTAAGCACATGTATTAACCATCTGTGCTATGATTTTATTAATCGTACTTTCGGTGCTTGATTTTGGTCCAATTAACCCCTGTATCGTAAAGTTGTCATGAAAGGACTGAAGGTCTTAATTGGCTTTTTGGTAAGAATACTGCCTTTCAAACATATGAACCCAGTTCAGGTCCAAGTGTGCACTCCCTCTGGGAACTGCGGCAAGTAATTTAGCATTGGTCAACTCTATACATTGTCTGCTCTATTTCAGAGCACAAATATATTGAAAGAAAGTTTCCATGAAGGCAAAATTAACTTTTTTTTTTTCTTCTACATTTTCTTCTCTTTTAGTGTCGTTGATTTGAATATCGTCACAACCTTCAACATCTTCTTTTACACCTGGGTAACTGACTAGAGCCATGACCACCAAGGTAGAAATGACTACCCCCCTGACATCCAGGACAACTCAAGCCAACCTGAATGAAATATTACATGAGGTTAAATCATCGCGCCCACATATTAGCCCCCTTTCAGATGCAAGTAATAAGTCTAGTGAATCCAGTTTAACTGGCTCGCTTATCCTTGAAGAGCCTAGCAGGTCTTCTACCAAATCCGTTAGCATGTTTACCCCAGGATCAAGGCCAAGGCTCTCACCAAAGCCATTTTCTAAGGAGAAACCTCCAGATTTTTGGGAAAGCAGAAAGCCAATAGGCACTGTTCCAAGGCTGCCTATAATATCATCTGTGGATATTAGACCACTGAATGACATGTCTTCATTGGGCAGCCTTAAAAAAGATGAGGGTGAGAGCGCACGTCTCAGACTTTCCAGGAGCTCTCAGCAGCCGAACACTGAAGTTGATCGTAGCACAAAAGCAGAAGTGGAAACATTTTCTGCCTCGTCTGGCATTAGGAGACTGAGGTCCTTTAGCCAGGTTCCAAGATCAAACGCAGTGGAAGAGTCCAAACCAGCTTCAGTCTCAGAAGAATGGGAATCTAATACCAAACCAGAGGTTGCATGTAAACCTGTAGTGACATACAGGAAGCCTGAGGTTTCCCAACCCAGGGAATCGGTCCGTGCCACTGCCACCAGATTACCTTCTTCACCCTCCGATGCGGCAGGTGAACATAAAGAATTTGGTCAGAGTGAGAAGTCTAATAATCCTTCAACGAAAGCTGAAGGTGAAGATAACTCACCTGTGAGTTCAGTTCAGTTAAGGCCAAAACGTCGTCCAGTGTCTGCTATATTTCTAGAGTCTATAAACGATCAAACTCAAGACAATCCCGTGGTTGAAGAGGAGAAGACGTTGCCAGGCTCGGTAGATGGAACATGGATTCGAAAACCAAGGCCCCTGTCCATGGATCTTACTGCAAAGTTTGAAAGTAGAGGTTCTTTTATAAACAGGAAAGGAAATACTTCTGAAGAAACCAAGGAAAATATACCCTTGAAGAAAAATGCATTTAACACCAACACCATAGAAGAAAAACCTGAATTGGGGTCCAAGGAAAAAGATGGTGCCAGCCTTTCTGGTTTGGGCTTCAAAACCCTTGGCACTGACATGAAAATAAGTGAGGTAAAGAGTGGAGTCCCTTTTGGAAATCTGGATTCTCCAAGTCCTGACAACGACTCCCCAGTCAGCATTGCTAAGGGAAAGCGATATACTAGAGAGCAAGACATAACGGATGTTGGGGAAAACCAAGGCATAATAAAGCTAACCGAGAACACCGTCAGCAAACCCATGAAACTTGTGGCACAAGAAGAGACGTCTCTCCCTGATATTAGTCTTAACTCAACCAATGAAGAAAGTGGCATTACTCGTGGAACCATCCGAAGACGCATCAGCCTTCTTTTAGCAAATACAGGCTCCTCTATGGAAGGCACAGATTCGCCTACAGCCGAAGAAGAAGATGGAAATTCTAACCTTCCTCAACGGATTAAAGGGTTCTCTCCAGACATTACGGAGATCAAGCCTGGGAGTCCAAGGACATCGTTACCGTTCCGGCCTCTCTCTGCAGACTTGACGAAGATGTAAGTATTATTGTTTATCATAGGCTAAACTGCTAAAAATTCCGGCCATTGTTGAAATCTCTGCTTTCTGATTGGTCACAATTCCGGTAATTATTCATTCCGTAATGGGCCGGAATTTTTAGCACCTTGACAAGTTTTTAGGAGGAAGGGGGCGGGGGGTAGGAGGCACGAGCGGAGTGGGGGAGGAGGAGGCGTGAACAGAGAGTGGAGGGGGGGGTGGGAGGCGCAAGCAGAGAGTGGGGGGATAGGAGGTGTGAGCAGAGAGTGGAGGTGTTTTGGAGGTGTTTTATCAGTGTCGTGTGGTCTGTCGAGTTAATCCTACACTAGTTAAACAACGACAACGTTTGCAGTTGAGTTGTGCGGCAATTGTGTATATAACATTGTTTAGTGGATCTGGGTTGAAATGGAATCTAAGAGTGGGGGGTAGTAGGCGCGAGTAGAGTGGGGGTGGAGGCTCGAGCAGAGAGCGGGGGAGGAGGTGCAAGTAGGGATCAAGTTGGGGGGCAGTGTGTCTGTGCGTGTGTGTGCGTGTGCGCGTGCATGGAGGGGGCTTTAGTGTATTTACAATATTAAATAAGTAGAGAAAAAACACAAAAGAAAATGTAGAATGTTTAGAAAATCAATATAACTATACAAAAGTGTGTGTGTGTATTCAAATTTTTTCCCCACATTTCATGGACTTCTATTATTGGAGCGTGCGCATCTTTGTTTAGCTTTTTTGGATATATAATAATAAAAAAAAAATTCAATTTAAAAGAATTTATCCTATAATATTAATAATCCACTGACTCTTGCAGCCAGGGCATTATTGTCCCGTAGCCCTGTTCTTCGGCAATTATTACTTACAGTAAGTATGTAGTTAATGCTGTCTTCTGAAAAGTGCTTTCTTTATTCAATTAATACATAGGTATCTGGTTTTAATTTTTTAATTTGAGAAAAAGGTAACCTTGAAAACTCAGGAAGCAAAATGCCATCTCCATACATTCAGCAGAGTATGGATTACAGGTTATAATGCATCTTTAGTCAATAATCTGCCATTTAAAACATCCTTAAATGTCCATGGCATGTGGGATAATTTTATTTCAGAACAAAGAATGTCCCATGTGGCCCCTAATGACAGAATGGCATTTTAGTCTGTGAATTATTTTATTCTGTGGCCACTTAAAATTCCAAGTGATTAGATCATTCTTGGTCTGCCTACTAATACCAAGGATAAGGGAATATCTGCATTATTAATGATATCATATTATGTGAAGACTGCCTCTAACCTCGTGCTCTATGTTGAAAATGTTTTGTAGGTATTTTGAGAGATAATTTTGACTGTGCATTGCTGCACAAGTTTAGTGTAGGCTTGGGGAATTCCTCAAATGACATCCATAGAGCATCACAGTGGGGGTAGGTATATTATCGCATTAATTTGCAGCTATACCATGACCAAAGTGATTGCAGGTGTTTCAACCCGAAGCTAAGCTTGGCATGTAAAACTGTTTGTATAGTACTGTTGATGGGTGTAACTCTATTTTCCACAGATTTTCAAGTTCACCACCAAATATGGAGCCCAAGTATGCGAGAGCTAAAGAAGGTCAGAGTGTGTACGTCGCTCAGGAATATGGAAATGGAAAGGTGAGAAATATATACCTATAGTATAGGAGCATTTGTCACGCCCTCAGATCTTGGGAAATTACATATTTATTTATAATATTTATATAAGGGCGCTGTACATTAATTAGGAAAACAGTGGTGGGGTTACATATGGAACATTTCCAGTGATGGGCATAGTGTCATTGTTAATATGTCTGTGGTGGGCAGGGGTGGGAACATTATGGTCGGTCTATGGGTTGGGTGCATTGAGAGCTTGCTAGGTTGGTGGGCAGGGGTGGGAACATTATGGTCGCTCTACGGGTTGGGTGCATTGAGAGCTTGCTAGGTTGGTGGGCAGGGCTTGGGGGTCAGGTCTCTGGATTTAGTCTTGTCGGTGGCATGGTGATGTGTCTGACAGTGGAGGCGATTGGTGAGGTGGGTGACTTTGGAGGGTTTTGGAGAGACGTTAGGAAGGGTTGAGGGTAGGGGTGACCGTGGGCGTTAGGGTGAGTGGGTTGAGGGCGGGGATGATGTTAGAAATGCACTGTTTGGGTTATCCTCAGGTCACACTTGGCTACTTGCAAAGTACTATAATCATTAGATGGTAATTAGGCTTCCACAGTTTTCTTGGACTTTGTTACAGTACATGGTAACTGTCTGATTAAACTTACTGTGTTAAGTATATGGAGTTTATCTGAAACGCCAACATAAAAAAACAAAAAAAAAACAATTGTCACCTGGTATTTAGTCAGGATAGTCCAAAGATGGAACAGCTTCTAATGAAACTTATAAAGAGTAGTCCTTCTTGCAGAGGTTAACAGCTGATCTTTAAAATTGCAATGGTTAAACAAATTAGATAGTGTGCTCTTTGGGGCAATAATTATGCCACGGAGTGCTGAAAAGGTTGTGATGCTGCAACTGATCCCTATACTGTATGTTAAGCTGCTCCTACCAATATCTGTGTTATAACCCAGCATTTAGACGCACTGTTCGCATCTGCTCAGTCATACTTTGCAGCAACTGTGTACATTACGGACTCATCCGATGTTTGACCCTTGAAGCACACAGGCTGATTCTTAATACTTCGCACACAAAGAGGAAGTCGATTATTTGAGGTCACGGGAATTACAGCCTCATCTGTAACGGGCCCCTTTGGGGTATTTTTGGTTGCGGTCATGAAATGCTGTCTCTCTGAAAAATCCTTCTTTTTTTTTTTGTAACAGACAAGTTGAGCAATTTCCTGTTTTCTTTCCCAAGTTTGTTTTGGTTGCAGAATAACAATGCGGGTTGCGGCATGATATTATCCAGCTATTGGCCGTGTCCTCATTCCTGGCAGGGCAACGCCAGGCAAAGTGAATAGAGGGGGATAAAGATGTAGATCAGCGCATTTCTACGTTCCAGTTAAAGCAGCAGGCCTCTACAGGAGCCTATTTGAGATTTACTCCTAAAATGTAGTATTCCCCCCCGCGCGTCTTGCTCTTTTTTTTCTTTGTGTGTTGAAAATTGATTTTCCTTCTCTAGCTTCTGCGGTTACCATGATAACCTTTACTCTGCATTGGGTTGTAAGGAGAGCGCCATTTTAACTTCCCGGGCACTTAACCTTTAAACCGTTTTATATCTCCCGAACGAAGCATCCGATATAAAAGCAGTGTTGCGGAGGGTGGGTAGAGATCTCGTAAAGTAGGTAAGAAAGCGAGATGCAAAATAACCCTGTGACCAGGGCGGGCTGCCGCTTTCACGTTTCTGTACCATGAAAGGGATTCGCATTGCCAGGAAGTTACTTAGACGATTACAAATGTCAAAAGGTTTTTACATGCCTATTTCAGAGTTTAAATGTGTGCAACCCCTTCACTGACAGAGGCCATAGAAAGGATTGAAGCAGGGGGAGCTGAACCCCATTAATTTCAGCTCTGGGCACCCCGGGCTTCCTGAGACACTTACCTCCGGAGTAGGTGCCGGAAACCGCTCCGGCTGAGCTGGCTGGGCTTGAAAGTTTAAAGCTGGCCAATAGGAAGTGAAACCTGATGACGTCACGGCTTCCTATTGGCCCCCAGGGCACGGGGAGCATTATGTGATCCCTGCTGGCAGAGCGGCTACCGGCACCTAATGCGGAGGTAAGTATCTCTGGAAGCAGGGGGTCCCCGGAGCAGAAAAGAATGCGGGGCAGCTCCGCAGACCCCCTGCTTCAATCAAAAAAATAAACAAAAACAAAAAAGCCTGGATTGCCGCTCTTCCAGAGCAAGGGGAAGACTGCCTCATAGCATATTGAATGGAGGCCAGTGCGAGCAGAATGAATAAGTTGGCTAGTGCTCCCTCTTACTGTATTTCATTGAGGAGAGGAGGTTGGAAGGGCTCATGGATGTTGGTGATGAACAGAGTGAGGGCCGTGAAGGTATAAACCAGGAGTAAACCAAACTATCCTGATAATAAGTTAGTTCACTGGTTTACATTTGTGTTGAGTCCTCATGCAAAATGCTTCACACATTCCTTTTCAGCAGGGGTGCGAAAGCTTTCTGCCCAGCCCACCCCTGCCTGCTCTCCCCTACTGCTCGCGCGCCCCCCCCATACCTTGTATCAAGCGTCATGTGACACCGCGTTGACATCGCGGGTCACGGGACGTCACATGACCCCACAGCATCATTTGACGCTGCGTTACCCTGGCAACGCATGACACCAAGCTGTCTGACTCAAGGTAAATGAGTTAGAGGCTTTGCGCGGTCCCCCAGCATTTAATTCAAATGCCTTGGGGAAGAGCGACAGGTCTCTGTAACTGCCGCGCCCCCCCCCCCCCCCCAAAAAAAAATCTCGTACACCCCTGCCTTACAGTGACATCTAAAACATTTCCCCCTAATTGGGACACTAGCTGATCTTAAGCAGTCCTGTCTATTGTGTGAGACAGAGTTCAAATCTGGGTGCAACCCCAAGTTTTAAATACATTTTATCTTTTAAGAAGCATGCGTTTGGCTTTTTTTATTTAAGATCATTTTGTAGCATCCTGTTCTTGAGCCAAACCTGTAGCAGTGACCTCATAAATCGCCCCTACCGATTTAGCCTGTTGACCACTTCTCACCCGCGACTATTTTAAAATCCCAATGATGGGACTTTAGGTTTGTTTCTGGGGGGGCTCTCCTCTTGAGAAGGTAGTGTCGGTCCTGCACATGGAGACCCCCCCCCCCACCCCCCTCACCCTCAATTCAAACCGTATCATAAATAAATTGAGCCTTGCATTAAATTTGCTTGCTGTAGATAATTGCATTGCAGGCCCTCCAGCATTGAAGAGCTCGATTTGGTTTTCTAATAAATATTGCATGACCTTGTGTTAACATCCCATTTAAAGTTGTTGTTGTTATGAACGGAAATTACTATTTAATGATAGGAAAATATTTACAGAGCTCAATGCATTTGTCCGGGGAATCAAATGCTTTAAAGCTTAGGGTTAGCAGTTGGACAGCCTCAGAGCGGGCCTATAAATGCTTTTACAGCTTTGTGTGACTGACATATACTGTAGTTGTACATCGTGTTTAATTTGTAGAAGAGCGGTTCCACCAGGACACGTGCTTTCCTTTCCCATGTTTAAATCCTCCCCTCCAAAGCTTGCTCTCTTTCTAATCACTGGTTAACCATTAAAGGCATCATGTATTCTATTCTCCGGGCTAACATTCTACCATCCTCTATTTGCATCTTCACACTTGAGAGCCTACCTGTGAAAAACCACTAATAACAGATCACTAGAAGATACAATGCAAGTTGCAAGAAAAGCTATTTGCGGGCTCATAGTGAATTGAGAGCAGAATATAAAGCATTAGGTCCAAAGTTGCAGTGACCAGGGCTTAATTACTTCCGAAGTGAGTCTGGGACTTTTATCCTGATCATAAACAAATCATTTGTTTTTTACTGCCTGTCCCAGAAAGCGATGATCATGCAGCCCTGTATGTTACGTTAGTGGAGCTTTTAACTGCAGCCACTGACCCCGCAGCCTAACCCAATGCCTTCTAGTGTCCAGTGGTGTGCAACTCTTGATGATAAGTATTAGTGCAGGGGTGGCCAACTCCAGTCCTCAATTGCCACCAACAGGTCAGGTTTTAAGGATATCCCTGCTTCAGCCCAGGTGGCTCAGTCATTGACTGGTGGCACTTGAGTACTGGAGTTACCCACCCCTGTATGGGTGGGTTTTTAGGAACAATTCACAGTGAGCTTGGCTGAAAAGAAAGGGTTTGTGTATTTGGACGACTTAAATAACTAATTTAGTCTAAGGAGCGCATGGACATGTGGGGCAAGGGGTGTTTTGGTGTGTAACTGGCTATGTAGTGGACCTACTGTATGAAATCGACAAGCTCACTTTTTTGTGTAACCTAAAGTTTTGCCTTTACATTGCAGGATAATGTGGACCAGAAATCGAATGAATTATCAGAGGAGAAACCGTGGAAAACGAGGGGGTCATTCAGAAAATTAGATCAACCTCGGCAGATTGAGGACAGGGCAAATGTTTCCAAAGATAGGAAGAGTTACACATTTAAAGACCAACTCTTTGACACCACAACAGAAGCAAAAGAGAAAGATGCTGAGCCGGTAGAAACACCATTCAAAACCGTGAAAGCCACCATGTTTGAACACAATGTAGAACGGCATAGGGTTGCTGAGATCTGTCCTACTAGAGATACTGGACCCAAACCGCAAACCAAAAGTGAAACGTTTTCTGACCATTTTGTAGCTAAAAACGAAGTAGATAGTTTGGAGGATTTTGTACGTTCAAAACAAACGCACATCAAAAGCTATGATGTGTCAGATGTTAAAAAGAGCGAGGGGCAGGTTGGAAAGGCAGCACTTTCTAGAGAGAAGAGAAATCCCCCAACTAATGCTCTAGAAACCCGCTCTTCCACTGACCGCCCGGCACACAGCACCGTTAAGAAGGTAGAAGACAATGTAAATCATCAACGGATAGAGCCAAGGTATGAAATTATTCAAGCTGTTGGGGAAAGAGCATTGAGTGAGTCCATCAAGATGGTCCCAGAAGATAAAGCTGTAACCCTTCGATCCCGGAGATCTTTCCATAGAAAAGAAAGGGAACAGGACAAACCTCAGGCAGACGCTGGCTTTTCAGATCATTCACTGACCAAACTCCAAAGAAGTAAGAGTGAACACAGAAAACGGGAGATTCCTGACCGTACGAAGGAAACCGCCATGGATAAATACTCTTCCAGAGACTTGGACATTCTACCTGTTAAGAAATATAGCTTTAGACAAGACATCAGCCAGCCCATTAAAGCACCAACGAACAATACTTCCAAAACAGCGAGAAGCTATCCCACTGACATAAATAAAACAAAGGTAGAAAACATAACTATATCAGATTTCCAAGAGAAAACGCCTATAACAGACAAAAAGAAAAGAACAGAAAATCTATACGTTTCAGATTTCCCGGAGAGAGATTATTTCAAAGATGCGGAGGGTTCTCCTTTTGCAATTTCTACAGCAGATCATTTAAATGTCCGTGAGGACCTGAAAAGATCAGACCAAGTTAGCAACTTTAAAAGCCTGACTTGCCAAACGGGAGAGGCTCCCACTGAAAATGATTCAGAAATGGGAAGGAAACGTGTTGCTAAAGAGGAGTCACCCATAGATCGTTTATATATCGGAGAAGGCCTGAAAAGATCCGCTCAAGTTGAGAATCATCCAGGACCAGTACGCACAAATGTCATTAAAGACGAACCAACAGACATCATTAAATTAATGCTGAATAAAGATATTGAGCAAATAAAGAAAGATTTAACGGTTGTTTCACCGGCAAAAAACCTCTATTGTTTTGAAACTGAGAAAAAGATCAAGGATGCATTTCTTGATGAGAAAGAGTGGGTGAGAGGGAAGTCTTCATTTCAGGATGGAGATACTGGCAGTGAAGTAGATACATTAAATAAAGCCAGTTTGAGAACAAGTGATTTGTTAATATTATCAGAAGATGGAGCAAAGACGAAAACCAACCAAAGCAGATATGTGGAATTTGCAGATGCAAGCAAAGAAGATAGGAGCAATCGTACAACGAAAGACTTGTCTCCAGTTGACCCAAAGGCAACATATTTTGCTGTGACATACATTGATCGGAATAAAGAGAAAAATGAATTTGAGTATCAGAGTGCCTCTACCTGTGTGACCACCACAGATGGTCATGTGAAACAAGATCTAAATGTACAGAAACCTTATGGAAGTTTACACAGTGAAAATATTCCTCAGGAAACATATGTTAAAGACTTGGAAAGCATACATGCTTTAAACCAATACAAGACAAATAGAAGCCAAGTTCTTATGGAAGATCTCATTGTTAAGTCAGATAAGAGTTCAGGCAATGGCAGACAGAATGTTATCGACCTCGATTCTGTTCTAAAGAGAAGTAAAAGAAAGACCAGCACAGAAGATGTAAGTCCTTCCTACAAAGAGCCTAATGTCCAACCCTCACTAAAGGACCAGGAGAAGGCCACTGAAACGGCACATGAGGAAGATTTGAATGTTTCTGGTCTAGAGCCCAAAGGGAATTACAAATCGAAAGTCGTTGATATTGATTCCTTGATGGCGGACTATAGAACGATACAGGAGAAAGCTAAAGACGACAAGTTGGGAGATGTTCTTGAAGATCAGAAGGAATCCAGCTGGGAGAGGTCAAGGTCTTTCAGGAGCTATATGGAAAAGGGTCCAAGTAGTAAATGGAAAGATCCCAGCGTGAAAAGTTTCCACTCTGATGAAGGCCACCACTATCAGTCCGTATCATCTTGGTATGCCTCTCGTGAAATTGCATCTGGACAAGAAATTAAGGCAGAAGACCTGAAACCAAGCCAACCTAAAGGGACAGATGCCCCTGATAATACGGATTCCTTTGCTGAAGCAAATTATCAGAAGAAGCCAGTGAAAACCGGCGAAGATCCAGGCTTACACACAAATACGGCAAAGAATCAGAATCTAATATGTCTTGATTCTTTGTTGGAGTCGACAAACGTTCATGCTGACAATAAATCACATTCCTCCTTGCACCGCAACACTCCTGAGGCGAGAACAGAGGGACCCACCCCACGGACATTGGTAGAAAAAACTTCGTTTGTTGAGAGACGTGTTGATGATGACCAAAAAAATAACATGGCCTTGAGCTTTGACCACAAAGGCTCCAACCAGACAGAAAGCAAATCCAGTTCAGTAGATTTGAAATCGCCACATTCTGAGGGAAGACGCCCGGCGAAGGCCAGTGATATACTCTCTCTGATGCTAGTAGATAAGGAAAAGAGACGGGAACAGTACAGAGCGAGGCAAACCAATACAGCAGAAAACCGCAGTACACCGGGAGTACTCGGCCAGCAGGAATGGGCACCCACCGATTACAAGGTATAAAACGCTTGTGTATTTCGTACTTACTATTAGAGAAGGAAACATTGTACCCCAAACACAGAAAACACTGAAGCCATACAACTTGAAGGATCCTTAGCTTAAGTGTAGCTTCTTCTCACAATTCAACTTTAACATAGAAGTGCTAACTTCTTGGCCACTTTTTACCCACTTTGTAGCACAACAGGACCAAAGGCCTTCTGTTGGTATGTGGGCTGGGCAGCACGATCGATGGCTCTTGGCTTTAGTTTATACATTTATTTGGTCTCAAATTCCATATCATATAGTTGGGGTGTGTGCAGAAATGTCCTTATCTTCATATCTGCTGGCCACAAATAAATATATTTGGCATGTGCATAGTGCTGGTAACCCTCTGCTTTGCAGGCCTGCCTAAAAAAGAAGAGGTTAAGAATTGACACAATATTTGTCAATGGATTGTCAAATCCTCATGTGGCTCCCAGCTAGTTTCTAGTCCAGGGGTAGCCAACTCCAGTCCTCAAGAGCCACCAACAGTTCAGTTTTTAAGGATATACCTGCTTCAGCACGGTGGTTCAATCAGCGGCTCAGTCATTGACTGAGCCACTGATTAAACACCAGTGCTGAAGCAGTATATCCTCAAAACCTGACCTGTTGGTGGCTCTTGAGGTCTAGATGTTGGCCACTCTTGTTCTAGTCCCTCTGCTGTTCATACCGCAACCCTCCTCCTAAACCTCGTAGGAACCAGTCAATATCCATTTTTGAATTACTATTGTTTTTTTGTCACCAGGAGGCCCATCCATTATTGGTGAAGAGGGAGAGTTGACTGCCCAAAATGTTACTGTCTTGTCAATAGGACGTGAAAGAAAGCATTCTGACGTTTGATGATACGTAACTGTGTATATAAACAGTTGTCATCTACTCGTTATCTAGGTGTCCTACAGGTAGGCACGCAGAATCCAAACAGGGCAACATAAACCTTTTTTTAAAGCACATCCTGTGGCAAAAAAATGTTTATGAAACGTTTAATGGTTGAAATGTTGGCGATGATGAGGTTGCTAGCTTTCCTTCACTAAACTATTACATTTCCGTGTACCTTCATCAGGGCTGATGCATTGAGGATTCAGTGGGCAGTCTTGTACTACTGAATGTTAATGTGCCTTTTGATGGTAGTCTGCTGGATTAATGCGGTTCATTCTTTGTCGGAACATGACATTGTGAAGCTGTGTTTGCAGGAGCCCACTGGAAGGGAAGTATCAAGACGCCGTTCAGCAAGATTGCAAGAGGTGGAGGCCGTCACCGAGCCTTCTCAAAGGAGAAGCCGTAATCAGCACAAAGACAGAGCAGCAGAACTACAGCAGGTAGGATCTTGTTTTCATAGATGTTTCTCTCCGCGCTCTCTTTGCATTCAGACCTCGGCGGCATCACCACCGTGGAGTATGGAAGGGGTGGTCTCATCGACGAACATCTTCTCAATGTAAATGTACTTGCTTGAAAATATTCCTCAAAGTAATGATTTGACGTGTTTGTGAAAAATGGCTGTGATTTGTTTATAGTATACTGTAGGTTAACAATTTCTCTGTAGGTAAAGGATGTCAACCCGTACAAAGCATTTGCTGACCATGAACACATTAAAGTTTTAGGAAATTTATTTAGATTCTTACTGTAGGTTGTGGTACTGTTTTAATGGACCGACAGAGGTTTCTTCATAGAGTAAACTATATGGCACAGAGCTTAGGAAACCTCAACTCTCTTCTACAAGTGTGCTATTCTAGGGGGTATGTTTTATAGCCTATTTTATAAGCTGGAACAGTGAAGGGTATGAAGTATCTGATAACATAAGAGTTTCAATCTAACCACTGAAAATGTGTGTGTGTGTGTGTGTATATATATTTATATATATATGTGTGTGTGTGTGTGTGTGTATCTTATACTATATTAGTGAAAGCACTGTATGCATGCATGCATGCCTGCCTGCCTGCCTGGATGTCCGGTGTCCCTAGGGGAAATCTGATTGGTCCCTTGGCCCGCCCCCGCACACCTCTCATTGGCCTGAGGCGGAGTGACGGGCCAAAGGACACAGGGACACAAACACACACACACACACACACACACAGGGACACACACACACAGGGACACACACACACAGGGACACACACACACACACAGGGACACACACACACACACCGGGACACACACACAGTAGGGGGGGGTGTACATTAGCAGCATGTATAACCCGGGGGGTGGGGCTCACATACCCACCGGTCCCGGAGCCTCCGCCTCTTCCTCCCCGAACATCAGCCTCCACACCCGCACGCACCTCCTCCTCTCCCCGTGTTTCCCGCGCTTTCAGCCCCCCCACTCCTCCCCCCCGGCGCCGCTACAGTCAGCGGGGGAGCGAGTGCCCGGGACACAGCGGGGGAGCGGCCACAACAAGCTGCCTCCCGCCTCAGATCCACGTGGGAGCTTCCGGACGGGTGAGTGAGCGGCCTTCACCTCCCCTCACTCCCCTTCACCCAACCCTCAC